>CM067518.1:8416339-8433839 GCA_034509495.1 Acestrorhynchus altus | reverse complement strand
AACAAGCTGTAACCACCATTACAGTTACTGCACTGATTGGAGCTGAGCAGCTGAAACTACCAACCCCATGCACACAGGAATTGCACACTGGTATTAAGAAAAAGCTTTTAATATTGGTCTGGGAGTGAATGGAATGAAGATAGTAAGTTCATAAAAAATGAAATAAAAAGATGTCAACATTGTCATTTACATTGACTAACTGCAGCACCATAGATGTATCACGAGAACAATAATATATTATCATATTCTTTTGCCCTCTGCTTATGAGGATATTCTGACTCTATTAAAGGCTGCTTGTAAGGCAGCTTTATCTTCTCCAGTGCCATTTGACCCCATCCCCCACTCCTTTCATGGAGAACGAATGGACTTAGTGATGAACTTTCCATTGTAGCTAGTGTTCTTCTGCGTGTTCAATTATTGATCTGCTGAAATGGCGGTAATCTATTAGGCTTTATCTGTGTGTGTTGTGGGCATCATAAAAGAGGTGTGTATGTGTCTGCATTATATGTAGGACTTATATTTAGTGCCCTGAGTTTTTCGCTGTGGCATTAGAATGCTTTATGCTGTGCAGTAATATATGTCTGAGGACAGAGCTTCTCAATGCACTGAGAATATTGATGCTACGCTTCGACAGGCCTTTTTACAGCTCTCATCTAGAATAAGCAATCATTCAAGACTGAATACACACACAGACACACACACACATTTCCATCCTCTAGTGATTGGACTGTTCATGAATTCTGCATTCTTGAGTGTTTCTTAGGCTCTATTGTGATATCCCTCTGCATGTGCAGGCAGGAGGAGAGATATTTGTCAAATTTGTGATATACTGCTGAGTAATTCTACAAACAGAGAAATGTGTGTGTGTGTGTGTGTGTGTGTGGAGGGGGGGGTGACTCTCCTTTTGTTCATTTTTATGACTGTCCCTGTTTCTCACACAAGCATGCAAACTGCTTCTTGTCTACCACTCTTTAGAAAATGAACACATGAACAACTGCCAAAGGTCTGTGAGCATCTGCGAGGAACACATATGTTCCTGGACATGATGGTTCGTACACACACGTGATCAATTAGAGCACCTCCCATGAGACCAGGCCGCAAACCTGTCCACAGGCCATTCACACCACTTGAAGCAAGGAGAGAAAGCGAGCGCGTTTTTGTTTTTTTTTTGTGTATCTTTTGAAGGATTACCCATCTCAGCAGTTTTGATCACTCTAAGGTACCTTTTCCCCATGGTGGTAAAGTGATTAATATTCTAATAATAATCTAATCCTTCATGTTATCTGCTTCATTAATCTATTGTTAAATTGCTTCTGGCTATTTTGCTCTCTGAATCCTTGTTCATTTATGGTCTGTTGTTATTAAGCCACTTACAAAACACCAGTGTGAGAGAAAGGGTAAGGGGTTACCCATTAAAAATTCACATTAGCCATGTAGCTGCCGTGTGGAGCACTTGTTCATTCATCATGATTTTTTTTTCTACAATCAAAAGGACAGTTGGTGCTTTTAAAAAACCAAAGTATGACAATATTCCTGATAGCAATCACATATACATACCCTTATGGATGCACCAGTAGAGGAATTGTGAGCCAGTGTCAATATTCAATATTTTTAAAGACATATCTATTGATACAGATACAGTAACATGTAATACTGCATTAAAAATGCATTCTACTACATTCTGTTCTATTCCATTGCAAATCCAATGCAATAGATTAGTACCACTTATTTTATCATAATAACACACAGGGATATTATGGTACATGTATTGCCCAAACATCAGAGAATACACAGTGGCCTGTGTGTGAAGGTTGATAAACATAATGTAGAAGCAGATTTCAGAAGCATAAGATCATCCCAAAAACCTTAAGCTGTAAGTCATTAGAAGTTTAGTATTATAATATACATATTATATTATAGTATTATATGTTCTGTCAATATTATAGGGCAATTCTAGGATATGCATATGTCTACAGGTCAGAAATGCTGACATTTTTAACCTATAAGAACCCAGAGTGAAATACAGTGCATCCAGAAATATTCACAGCACTTCACTTTTTGCACATTTTTGTTATGTTACAGCCTCATTCCAAATAGATTTAATTTAGATTTTCCCCCTGAAAATTCTTAATTGGTGGTTCCACACTTCATTCATTTATGGATGGTGGAGGCCAATGTGCTCATTGAGACCTACAATGCAGCAGGATTTTTTCCCCAAATATGTGTCTTGATAACATACAGTCTCAGAGGTGTTATAGACAATTATGCACTGTCTACTATGTGACCTTATATAAACAGATGTGTCTTAATGTGTTAAAAATGTCTTTGGCTTTGGCTCCTTAGTCAGACCAGGTCTTGAAATGCCTGGACCCTCTCAGACCATCTCAGATAAAGATGGGACCAAACTAGTGGCAGCAGGGAGGAAGGAGTGAAAAGTGAGATGTCCACATCTGTAGAGCAGCAAAAGGAGTAAAGACCTTTTAAAACTTAAAAAAAAAAGTTGTATTGAATTTAGTGTGTGTGTGTGTGTGTGTGTGTGTGTGTGTGTGTGTGAGTGAGTGAGTGAGTGAGGTAGTGAGGGAGTGAGTGAATGAAGGAGAGAGAGAGAGAGATTGAAAGATCACCCATACTTTCAGTGGGTTAGTGTCAAAGCTCACAACTGTAAGGTCAGTGAGAGAAACCCCCAGCCTCTTTCTCGGGGGAGCGTTGCTATGGTTACCGTGGGCTGCAGTGGTGCCTGGCGTTAGGGTTGTGGCCCGCTTCTCTGCTGCAGGAAAACAAACAGGGGAGATCACCCCACCATCTCTCTCGTGGGCTGACCCCCTGCCCTCAGCTACCCATAGAAAGAAGGAGAGTGAGAGGGTAGTAAAAGACTACGAAGAGAGAGAGAGAAAGGAAGAAGGGGACGAGACGTGGTAAAAGTTTCCAAGCTAGGCATTTTATGTGAAAGGTGGTTCAACACTTTGATACATTCTGAAACAGAAACTGGGATATTTTACAAATATCAACAGAACGGCCTAGAAAAATGCTTTTGTTTGTAACCTTCTGATAGGGGTACAAAGTGTAATGCAGTGGACACTCCTGGTCATTCCTGCCCCTGAAAGTGTATGTATGTGTGTGATTTTATGTATTAAACATCCCACAAGGTTGCTGGTATCAGATGACCAGTTCAGGTGAATGAATGGAACACCACTTTTCATATCTCATCTGATCTCTACTCTAAAACCTCCAAACAGGAGACCAATAAACACACATACACACATACACATTCTTTACGTACAGTGTCTATATCTAGCCGTCCTGTCTATCTCAACACCTTTGCATAATTTGCAACATTTTTTTTTACAATCAGACCTATATATGCATGTATATACTGTGTGTGTGTGTGTGTGTGTGTGTATTGCTTTACTTTTCTCTCTGACTCACTTGCTTTATTTCTCCTGCTCTCATTCACCCCCCACTTGGTGCGAGTTTCATGGCCATATATAGACTTCAGTGTGGCACTATGGAGTGATTTGTGAGTGCTATAATCAGGGTCTTTAAGCAGTGTTCCCCATAGGTGGCCTTAAAGCTGATTTATTACTGGCACTCTTCGTCCGAGATCACCACTTGGATCCCTTTAAACCCCCACCCACACCACCCCAAATTAACCCTGACTCAAAAGGTCAGCAGATAGCAGTTTTGGCTCGGAGGCTCTGGGAAATATTGATTGAAGCAACTTAGGTCATTTAGGACGGTACCCAAATTGTGAGGCTGCAGAGTCTAAGGACTGGTACCTTTGCATCTGATAAATGTCCAGTGTAGAATCCAGAGTGCCTGTAGCCAACTTTGAACACTCTTCAACACTCGTGTACATTTTTTCTGTCATCTAAGGGCATGCTCTCAGGCACTTGATGGGACAGATAAAGGTTCAGAAATATGGATGGTTATCTAATAAAATCAGTATGTATTTGGTCTTTGCCTCAAAAAACCTGAGTATTTTTGTTTGTTTGTTTGTTTTTTTCTCAAAGATTGTTCAGTTTGTTGTGAATGAATATAAACCAATCAGTTATAGGATTAAGGCTGCCTCCTTGTTTTTAAATTCACTGTCCGTCTACTTAGCTACACATCATGCAGGCACACTTTGTAGTTCTATATTTTCAGACTGTAGTCCATCTGTGTCTCTGCATACTTTGCAAGCCTTCTTACACCCTGTTCTTCAATACTCAGGACCCCCACATGTCATTCTCAGCACTGCAGTGACACTGACATGACGGTGTGTTAGTGTATGTTGCGCTGGTGTGAGTAGATCAGACACATCAGTGCTACTGGAACACCTTATTTAGGACTGTGATATTCTGTCAATATATAGAATCACTATAATGTTAAGTCACTTTGCATTACTGCAAGCATGTGATTGGCTTTTGCCTACAAAATGTTGAAGAATGAAAATTATGGCTACTGTGTTTATCATTTCAAGTGATCTGTAGTGATCTGCCTTCTGCTTGAAAAATCTTGCAGAAGGTTTAGTACTACTGTGTTTTTTTCAGTGCTCACATGAGTCCAGTAATGAGCTGATTAATAAGTCTTTGAGATTTTAATGGGTATATTAGATCAGAGAAAACACAAAAAATGCAATGCTAGAGTTCTCCATGACCAGGGCTGAGAACCACTTTTCTAGGCTTAACTTCAATAATACAAAATACTTCACATATCACTCTCCTGCAAAAGCCAGCATCCACCTAATGATATCTTGTAGGCCTGTAGGCCTGTACAGCACAGCACACTGGCTCCTCTAATGGCATCAGAAGTTGGCCTGCTCCCAGCCCCAGATGTGGAGCATGTTCTCCAACTTTAGATTGCAATCTCTCTGCCTCCATAAACATCCGCCACTGGGCCTGGACTGGGCATGTGGAGGCAATGATGAACTGCAACAGAGAGAGTCAGAGAGACAGGGGCCAGGCCAGTAGCCTCGCAGGTCATTATTACTCCCTGCTGGGTGCTGACACATAGGGATGAGGAAAAGAGACAAGGGAGATGGAAACCTAATTGTATGTTGCAAGTGTAAGAGAATAAGAGGGGAAAGTGGGTGAACTCATCAAAAGAGTCACTTTGAACTCTAGACAGAAATACTAAAATAAATGGCAGACTGGGAGAGAAAACGGGCAATATGGAGAATAGGGAGCTACCAGAGGAGGGTTGGCAAGAGAGACAGACAGATGATGAATGAGGGGAAATTGAATGTAAGTAACAGAAGTATAGAAATGAATAGAAATTAGCAAGTGATATATTCATGCTCTGCCCTCGATTGCTTTCTTTCATTGCGACTTTTGGACTGAAAATATTGTGGACATCGACAGTACTCCTTGAAAATTGAAAAAGGCATAATTAGTTATGGTTCACATCTGTACTGTGTTGTTGTAATTTACAGAAACTAGGCAGATTGAAAAGGACAAGAACAAACTGTCTGCTATGTTTGCAAAGATAAGCCATATACTTTTAAACGTTCTCATTTTTTGCCAAATCAGCTCTGACTCTACGAAGTGTGTCATCATCAAGTCCTCTGATGGTGTCCTGTTGTGCCTGGCACCATGACATTAAACCCTTCAAATCCTATCAATTGTGTGTTGGGGCCAGTTCAACTTCTTTGGATCACTTTGTTCACCTTATTGTCACAATTCAGCCCAGTTCTGAGCCCTGAAGTCACTCAGATCCTTACACTTGTTCATTTGTGTGATGAATTTATCCTAATAAATATCATCCTTAGCAGTAACACTAACAACTCCAAATGCACAAAATCTGACACACACAGACACACACACACACACACACACACACACACACACACACACACACACACACACACACACACACACACACACACACACCTCATTAAGTTGAATGGGAGTTTTGCAAAGCATATCCAACAGCTGCTGTGAAAGAATGGGTGGAGCATGGATAGGATTAGAGTTGACTTTAGCCAAGACTTGAAGCTTTAAGGCCTGTATACGTTTCCACCTCCTTTCCTCCCTCTCTGTCTTTTCTGATCTCCCCCCACACGTGTTGATGACAATCCCCATCCCTCCTTCCACAAACCCCCACAGCCAGTGATCTTTCTTGCTAATGTCTCTTTGATGAAAATGCCACAGACTGTCAGAGTGATAATGCAGTGAACTACATCTGTCAAGTTCATTCACTGCCTTATGCAGCAAATGAGATAAAATGCTTAATATGATAGGGATTGTGGGTAATGTAGTTGTGGTTACGGGAATATATGGTTAACCCTTAGAAGTTATGGCAGTTGACAATGATAAAACATGGCTCATTGAAAGAAGGAATTTCATTGGTCCTTACAATGCATTAGTAAGCTTAAGAGAATGTACTGGGGTTTGATTGTAGTAAAGGGGTATTTATGCACATTTATATTTAAAAGCAAAAACATTTGTCACTTTTAATTTAGTTGCTAGAAGCACAGTACTTTGAAACACAATCAATTATGTTAGTGAGACTTTACATTCTCTCTCCTTTTTTATTATATTCAGGAAATTAACCATAAAATCTTGAAGTATTTGAAATTAAGCTCTCCCTTGGGAATCATTTGAAACATTTAAGATAGTTTCTCTTTTGCTCTGCACCTCCTTACCCTCCTTCTCGCTTTAAATCTAAATCTCAATCACTTTTTTATAATCTTTAAACACTTTATTTGGAAAGGGGAGACGTTATTCTAGTGCATGTGAATTGCTTCCCTGCAGGCTTTCTGAATTCACTTGATGGAGCACCGGTAAACATCGGTGCATTGATGCTTCTGAGAGGCTCTGCTCAGTGCCCATCGATTGTGTTCTAGCCTGTGGGCTTGTTTATGTTTCCTCTTGCTCCTTTGATAGTTTCTGATCCCCTCCAAACCCCATTAAGTAGCACCTCTCTCTCTAAAACACTCATTTGCCTGTTCTGACCTCCACTCCAGGCACTTTTATTAGATATTGGCGAGTGACTTGGATCTTTGGGGAGTCAGTAGTGGCTTTAGATACTGCTCACAAACACTATTTAAGGAAGCTGTTCACTGATTCCTTTGTAAAAAAAAAAAAAAAATAATAATAATTAAAAAAATGGTCTGTACAGAATGAATTATGATGCATTCTGAAACTACATTAAATTGTAATTCAAGCATTTTAGGAGTGCATTTTATGATGTGGGAAAGATTACTAGTGTGGACTAAAGTCGATTGTTGTATCACATTCAACAAGTACTATCACTATTCAACAATGAGTATGACTGCTTTAGTGTTTAAACACTGTGTCCGCTGTATTAGACACTCTTACCTAGTTGGAGCACCTTGTAGATATAAAGTCAGATAATACCCATATAATACTTGATCTGTTTTGGACCTGTAGGGTCCTGATCTCTGAGGAACAGAGTGAAAGGGGACTAATAAAATATGCAGAGATGGACTACAGTCTGTATTTGTTGAACTACAAAGTGTTCCTGTAAGGAACTGATGTAGTAGTCAGTGTAGAGAAAAGGAAGTGGTCATAATATTATGGTAGATCTGTGTAGATTTGAACTAATTTGACACAATGGAGAACGTCTTGTGTTTAGTTCTTTAAATAATAATTTTAAATGGTTATGTATAATGTATTAAAGGGGGTTGCAGTATTGTTACAAATCAAAGAATGTTTTTAAAGTACTATTTTGAATTATTTATGTTAAGGATGTAGTCCAGACAGTATGCCACTTTTTGAAATAACATTGAATTTTTATCATTAGCTTATCTTATTTTGTCTGATGTGAGTCCTAATATAATTTGTGATTCAGTAAATTTGTATCATAACTCCACAATTTGGTGTTTTGCCAGTGAGTGTGGGTTTGGACTTTTGAGTCATGATTCCTTGCTTGTTTCTTCCTCATGTTCCTGGGGAATTTTCCCGGACTGAATTTGTAAATGAGTCAAATAGTTCATATATTTACATTAATTCATTAAAAGGATATGGTTTAAATTATGCAGATGTATTATTCCTGTCTTCCCACTGAATTAATTCAGAGAAGCTGGTCCACATTTTTGTTATGCATTCAGTAAACAGTTGCTCCGAACAGTTTTTCTCTGTGCAAAGAGCTCACTTGCAAAGAAGCACTCCACCGGTGAAGCCATGATGATGTTTATTTGGTCACAGACTTTTGAGGTCACCGTGACACTCCTTTGGTAGTTTAGAAATTCGATTCCAGTGGGACTGTTCTGCGTGGTCTTCAGCTGTGCAGAATTAACAAGTTGGCTGATCTCAGCAAAAATGCTCTCCCAGTTCTTGAGTGAAAGTGCTTTATTCTGCCTTTAGTGACCCTCTCCATCCACTGCTTTAATTTGCCTCTGAGTGAACAGCTTCTTGTGAAAGTGATTGATTCACATTGGATGTTGGAACAGACTTATTCGAATGCTCTGTTTATTTCCTCTTGGCTCTTTTTCCTCACCATAGGCAAGCATAAATCTCCATGGAGCTCCCATAAAGTATCCATGCCCACCAAAATACTGTGTGGTTCAGACCGTGGGCCGGGATAAAAAAAAAAGAGCAGAATAGTGGAATGTGGCCTCCTAGTAAATCTTAATATGTGACATTTTGGGCCAATTAAGTGGAGAAAAATATCACCAAATACCACAAGTTCTGCATGCTTTTTATTCTAAAGCTCATTCTCCAAGAGCTGACCTGGAACGAGTCCATCGTGCTGGCTGTGTTTCAGCTGTTTAAAACAGTTCTATATTTAGCATAGTGGTTGTAGTTTTTGAGTAATTAGGGTTATTTCTGATCCGATTGCACCGCAGCCCTTAATTCATTCAGGATCTGGTTTCTGTTTCCATGCAGTAAGCAGGAGTCAGGGGAAGACTCCAGTTTATGTGAGTTGCGTACTTGGGTCAGATTATGAATAAGAACACTGATAAAAGTTCTAGACCAGGTTTCAGACTGACCTGATTCCCAACTGTATTCCAAACACTCATCAGATTAAACTCTCCTACGCATGGGACTCAGACAGGTATGAGGGTCACTGATTTTTAATAGAGATGCCATAGGTTCTTTTGCTGCAGGATATCAGCTTCTTAATATAGATGAAATATTAATGAGGTATGTGGCATCCACCTTTTGGGTCACTTTTAGTTGCTTAGCTATTTCTTACACTTTCACTTGCATGTTTTAATAGACTTTTTTATCCCAAGAGGAAAGGGTTAATTCAAAGTAATAAGAGGAATTGGAATGATTTATATCTTTGGTCTGATTGTTATGGTAAGATTGGTCTGATTGTTATGCTTCTGTATATTTTTGTATTCTACAAAAAATGCATGAACTTTAATTTGAATTATGTCACACATTTCCATTTGGTCAGAGCAAGAGAGTCAACATATTCATACTATTACAATTTAAAATCCAATTTAATGTTAATTTCTTTAATGTCCACATGCAAGTGGTGATCTAATTTACCTGGGGTGAATTAGGACTCTGTAAATTAACAAAAAATAGTCAGTGTAAGGGACTGTCATCAACAAACAGTGTGAAAGCTTTTCATATATTATTCATTAGTACATCAATCAATCAATCAAAATTTGTTATATAGTTTTTTTTTTGGTTGTTTGTTTGTTTGTTTGTTTTTTACAATGAAGGCATTGTCACAAAGCAGCTTTACAGACATCCAGGTCCAAGCCTCTTTTGAGCAAGCCAGTGGCCAACAGTGTCAAGGAAAATCTCCCTGTGAGGAAGAAACCTTTGGTAGGAACCAAGGCTCAAAAAGCGAACCCATCCTCCACTGGTCAATACCAGATAGCACAGACATAAAGCACAAAAAGAACAAAGAGAATGTGACAAAAGAAGTAACATAAAGCACTCTAACTAAAGTGTGAGCCATGTTTGAGCAAGTATGAGTTTTGAGAGAATGTGAGAGAGCATAAGATACAAGTTCAGTGAAAAGTCCAGGCAGGTTAAACAATCATAAGCTGGCAATGCAATTTCTAATGTGAGTGAGCCAATCCGAGCATCACAGAGGACAGCGGGATAGTGGGGTTCCGGGTCAGGTGACATCATGGTAAATCACTCAGGACAGGGCATCTCAATACATGGGAAAGAAAAAGTGAGAAAAAAGCAGGAGGGAAAACAAAGGGTTAGGGAGGTTTAAGCAAATGTTAGGGAGGGGGAAGTAGGTTGTAGCACCCAAACGTGAACAGACATGAACCAACATCAGTTATGCAGTAAGAGCAGCTCGGGACATGGGAGGGAAAGACTGACCCAAACAAAAAAGTGTAAGTATAGACGTATAGGTAGTGAATAGGTGAAGAGCTTGTAAAAGGAGGTAGTATTAGTTAGAACTGCAGTAATGAACAGAAACTTGTAATCAGAGCAGCACAGAGCAACAACATCACTGTATACTGAAAGAATATTCTGGAAAACCTTTATATGTTAAATATGTTGTGTTGTGTTAGACTTTTGGCAAAAACACTTATAATTCTGGAAATCTGTGTTTATTACCATATTGTCTGCAGTGGCCAATGGCCTGTGAAGTGAAGTGAACATGTGGCATGAATAACATTGATTATCTTGTTACAAATCCAAATAGTCATGGCTACACTTCTCCAAAATGTAGATCTTGTGAAGTGTGCTTGTTATCCAGTGTTTAGTACCTACCAAAAGTAGTCCATAGAAGGACAGTCATTGAACTGGTAGGAGACAGGCTCATGGGCATCCAAGGTCCACTGATACACACAGGGAGCAAAGTCTAACCTGCCTGACCTAATCCCACAGAGCTACTGTAGCACATATTGAAAGAAAAAAAAAAGTGTTAATGCTGGCTCTGCCTCAATGCAGCATGAGAGCATTAGCAGGACATACACAATACTATTGAGGTTGTTTTAATATTTTAGGGCTGGTTGATTCAGTTTGGACTTCTCTCGCCATCATTAGCCTAGTATGAATTCACCTCAGGACAAACAAAACCATTAAAACTTGACCTTCAACTGACCTTCAAATAAGTAACTTCTAGCCCTGAACCTAAGTGCTTAGAAAAAAAAATGATTCATTTAGAATTGGTGAGTGATAAAAATGATTGGTCTCCAGGTAATTAACTTAATTAACTAAGCTGTTTTTAATGGACCGTTCTTGATAAGTTTACGATGCATGAATGGAGAGAACAGGTGCAATCTGTTTCAGGATTAGGAGATATGATAGGCTCCTGATTGACTCACATGATCAATGTGTGTGTGTGTGTGTGTGTGTGTGTGTGTGTGCAATGTCCAGTGGCAAAAATGTTTCACATCCCCGATTAGTTTTTTTTTTCAGGCTGTTTGGTCATATTTGCATGTGGTTTTAAAGGTTTGGGTATTATTTATGCAAGAGGCTAAGAGCGGGAGCACACATTTGCTTGACTTTCGTGGCTCATGTCCCTCCTAGCTCTATGCTTGGGCCAACATGATGTGTTTAATGTGCTTGCGTATGCAAATTGGGGAAAAAACACTGACCAAATAGTTCCCCATTGGATGATGTTCTCAACCTCTTTCACTCATTTATTATTTATTTACATGTATTTGACAGTTTATGCATTATATGCAATATCTTTACCGACGTGACAGTTTTGTCAGCAGAACTTTCCTTGTAATTATACTTTGTAGTCTTATAATTACTCAATTAATGAACATTGCTGCACATTTAATTTCCCCATCTGAAGCTGTCACAGAGCCATTAGCATTATTTGGCTGATCCACTATCAGCACAGCAGTGATACCAACATGGTTGTGCCAGTCATACCAGTGAGTGTTACACTGGTATTACTGTTTTAGGCACAGCAGCCATTTTGTAGTGGGTGATATTGTAATATTGGCATTTTATGATACAATATTTATTGTGAAACTTTGATGTGCAGAAAAAAATACTTTAGAAGCGTCAGTTAGTAATAGTTTCTGATGCTAACTATGCTCTTCATAATGAAAGGCAGTCAGTCAGAGTTCTTTATGCACTGACTACATATCTACAATATGCTAACAGAAGTCTAATGCATATCACATTATCTGAATTTATAATGATTTGATAAAATATAGTTACATTATCCACCTCTTATGGTTTCTAGTTCTGGATTTTGTGAATGCTGGGGGATATGACACAAAATCCAGGAGCGGAAATTGGATTGTATTCAAACAAAATGAACCAAAAATAAAGTAGTACATGAGAAAATACCACACACATTACTAATGCCACTATCATTCACTGCCATGCTGAGAATGGTCAAACACTCAAATGATATCTGGTCAGCAGCACACTTGTGGTGATTTGGCTGTGCTGAAGTGGATGGGCTGCGCTCAGTTATTGTAAACCTCGAAAGCTGCATTGGTTTAGTAAGTGTCCATGTTAAAATGGCCAGGAGTATAGCTAGAAGATAGGTGTACCTAATAAAACGAGTGTGTACTCAGTGTATTCGATGATTTAACAGTTTAATGTTGAATACGTTCACCAAATGTACTCACAAATCAGCACTAAAGTAGGTTAAAATGTGTTTTGTGAGTGTGTTTGTGTGTATGCATGTACATTTAACCCAGAAACAACCTAAAAGCTACTGTGCTGGAAGTCATTTACACTTTAGCTGATTTGCATTAATAACTTAATAAAATAAATATGCTTAATGCACCATTTGCGATAAAAATACACACCACTTCAACATTAAGAGCAGCACTTTACACATCGCTCTCACACACAGAAATCATTTTAGAAAAACATTACTTAGAAAGCACTCTCTTTCTGTCTCTTTCTCCTGCTCTCTCACTTTGGCTCGCTCTCTCTCGCCCCCCCTCTGTGCTGGCCCAGTTCTTCTGTGTGTTTGACATTTAAGGATATCCTCCTTCAATAAAAATGTTTTTACTCATGTCTAATAATATGAGCACTTTGTTCTTTGTCAGTAAGCTGCCAATAGCACTAAGTTTTTTCATTAAGTTTGAGACGTCAGAAGTACAGTGATTGTGTGCAAATTTGCTTGCTTTTGCTTTCACTTAACAAATAAAGATGTGACCCTGCCAGTGTTAACATCCAGACGGTTGTTTTCTCTCTACTTTGACAAGTCAGTACTGTGATAGGTGTGAGTGTAGACTGCTGCGAATGCAGCGTTGAAGAATCAGCCAGAAAGTGTAGTCACCTTGCTGATGTAGAACATCTACAGACTCAGCAGAATTCATAATATTGTGTGTGTGTGTGTGTGTGTGTGTGTGTGTGTGTGTGTGTGTGTGTGTGTGTGTGTGTGTGTGTGTGTGTGTCTTCTGACTTTGCAGTCATAGCCAGCGGTGCGTAGGCAGAAGGTAAATGAAATATTGTAAGGACAAGAGGAGAGATGTAGTGTACATGGCCTCTCGCTCAACTCCAGGCTATACAAGGCCTTTAATATAGCTCTCATTCATCAGCTTTGGGCTGTGACACCATAATGTCGAGTGCTTCATTGCAGTATGGGATTGTTTACTGTGTTAGCAAATTTGAGGTTTGACCCTTCTTTTGCATTCAGGCAAGTGAAAGACTTTAGCTATAGCATGATAGCAGTTCAATGCCTCACTATTGTATGGGAAACAAAGACAAAGACTGTTTTGATGCTGTATTCTAATTTCAGCAGTTTGAGCAAGATAACTTGATTTGGATGGACAGTTGTCCAAACTTCTCAAATTCAATGTTTTGTATTTATTTAAATATATATAATATGTGAATTAAATATAGTTTAATACATTTATAAATATATGGAAATGGTCAAAACATGTTCTGCAACAGTTTAAAATATATTTAAAGATTAAACAAAATGTTTAAATCATATGTCATTTATAAAGAAATACATGCACATACATTTGTTTTGTGTATGGGATTACACAGCAGAGTGACTCACTGCAGTCTTGGTCTTTACTCTACTTCACACTGTTTTGCCAAGAAGCAGAATTAGTTGTATCATTATACAGCAGCTTTGGTTGAGTTTGATCCAGGTTTGGTGAAAAACTGACAAACTGACAACCGTAGCTTGCTGAATCCTTGGTCGAAAGTTCATTGCCTGGGTTGCAGTTTGCAATATCCTCACATGTTGTTTTTATAAAGTCTATAAATCGTGCAGTCGGGAAGGATATGTTCATGGACCTGCTGTGATCTCAGTGGGAAATTTAAACAATAGGGTTCCTTGTTTGAGAGTATGCGTGTGTGTGTGTGTGTGTGTGTGTGTGTGTGTGTGTGTGTGTGTGTGTGTGTGAGAGAGAGCGAGAGAGAGCGAGAGAGAGAGAGAGAGAGAGAGAGAGGTTCATCTCAGACTGACAGTTTAATCTGTCCTGTTGTCTATCTCAAATCTGCAGTAATCCATTTTAACCGTGTTGGCTCGTTTGTTGATTCGACTGCTTCTTTATCTGTCCGATCCAAGCGACTGGATTACCCTCTGCCTGAGAGAGAGAGAGAGAGAGAGAGAGAGAGAGAGAGAGAGAGAGAGAGAGAGGTGCTCAGTCCACACAGTCCACACAGGTCGCAGACCCTAATTACTTCACGCCTGAGGGGTATCTCTGAACGGCCAGGTCTAACAGGGCCAAATGTCATCAGATCATCCAGCTCAGGAGGGTTAATGGAAGAAGGGGTTAACTGGTGAAATAAAAGTGATATTTCTCCTGCCACTGAAAATATTGAGCTACATAAACTTTCTGTCAAAACTCTGGCGATATCTAGCCTTTTAAAAATAGCTAAAATATTTTAAATGTAATGATGCTGTATATTGTTTGCTCTGTCAGTTTGCATTAACTGAACATTTCCCTTTAGTGTAATGTCAGACCAGCTTTAAATATGTTCTATTAAGTATCGTATTTTTTTCATAGGCAGAATATAACAGTAAAATCTGCTCTGAAGGAAGACACTTTGATGAGCGTAACACTTTGATGAATGTGAAGCTGAGTTGCAAAAGGTATTAGCATTTCAGGTGTTTGAACAAGCTTTGGGGCAAATATTTGAGAATTTGTTCTTTTAGATAGTTAAAAAAAACCTGCCAAATCAAGAGAGACAATTTGATCACAAGTATCACAAGTATGAAAATCACAAGTATCTATTGTACACTGTAGTGACCTTTCTACCCACTACATCACTGATTTTATATATACAAACATATATATATATATATATATATATATATATTATTGTAATTATGTATTACATGTAATACCCTCATTCAATTTGAGAAAAACTGACATTTTTATTTTTGCAAATTTGTTAAAAATAAAAACACAAAAATAAAACATGTACATAAGTATTCACAGCCTTTGCCATGACACTCAAAATTGAGCTCAGGTGAATCTTGTTTCCATTAGTCATCCTTCAGATGTTTCTACAGTTTGATTGGACAACTGTGGTAAATTCAGTTGATTGAACATTATTTGGAAAGACACACACCTGTTTTATATAGATCAGAGGTGTCCAAATCCACAATTCCCCAACGTGCAACATAGTCACAACTCACATCAAGCCATTGTGACTTGTCATTCTAGTCATTCTAGTCATATAGTCATTATAGTGTGGACAGTGGAACCAAATACATTACTGCTTACCTGAACCACAGCACTGACTTTAACATCATTTAAAATCAAGTGAAAAGTCATATTGACATATTCTTTGGTTGGTTTTCACAGATACAGACATTAAAAAAAAAATATTGTTCATTTGAGTTTGTTCTGAAAAGAAACAATATCTTTTCATTCCTGTTCCAGCTCTCCGACTGTGAACTGGTTAGAATGAAATGACAGATTGTTGAATTTCATTTGTCTGAGTAAAGCATGCTGTGCATATATTAGGACTATTAAAATTACAATAACACCCAACACACACAAATCAGTGACTGGTGTTTGTATTAAGAGGAACATACATAAATACAAACATTTAAAATATTTTGACTTTGGGTTTTTATTTATATGTTAGGATTGTTTTGTGAAAAAATAAAATATTGCTTGCTTGTTAACCTAGAATGGTGGCTACCATGGTGGTAGTACAGAACAAAAACAGTTATGTGAAGCAAATCTACAGACACTTTAGATCCCTAAATGGCCTTCTGGTGGTCAGAAAAAAATGACTTTTCCAAGATATGCAAATGGAAGAGTCATACTATTGAAACTGTTAATCTAAATGTGTAATAAACCTGATAAATAAGTGACCCAGTTCAAGTATCTTAATGCACTGTATTGTCTAATACTGATCTAGTTCAGTTTTTCTGTTTCTGTAAGTAATATAGAAACACACTTTAGATAGCTAATGCTTTAGATAACTCTATGATGTATTACTAATACAGGGGTTGGACAATGAAACTGAAACACCTGGTTTTAGACCACAATTATTTATTAGTTTGGTGTACTAGAGCCTCCTTTTCCGGCCAATACAGCATCAATTCATCTTGGTAATGACATTTTTTGGATTTAATCCAGGTTAGCACCCGAACATCCCTTTCAGACAGCTTCCTCTTGTGTCCACAGTTAATCCTGTTGGATGTGGTTCGTCCTTCTTGGTGGTGCTGACATTACCCTGGATACCGTGGCTCTTGATACATCACAAAGACTTGCTGTCTTGGTTAACCTGTACCTGTTAATTGAACCTTCACACTCTGCTCTTACTGGTGCAATGTGCAATTAATGAAGATTGGCCTCTAGGCTGGTCCAATTTATCCATGAAACCTTCCACACTAAAATGACAGGTGTTTCAGTTTCACTGTCCAACCCCTGTACATACCGAAGTAAACAGTAATAGAATGTGGCATTTTGAACTGCCTCCTTTCTCAGTTTTCCTGAGAGTTCTGGAGAAACAGCTGCAGGTTGTCGTGACATAATCATTGGAAGGTCAGTTAAGGAAAGGTGCTACTCAAACAGTATGTCTTTTGCCATGTTAGCATGTTGCATTTCTTTACACCAGAGGCTGCTATGGGCCTTGTGCATCATCACTAGTGTGGAATAAGCATTCCGGTCATGGGCCTTGTCCGAAAACACAGAAGTAGTGGTCACCGTATTTACTGGTGTTGATCTCCCAGTTATTTGGTATGTATATTGTGCTACACATTCTGAACTGATGTCTTTTGTTTGTGTGTTTTCCCCACAATTTGGAAGTGCCACTTACACATACTGATACATGTGAAGCTAGCCACCACTTATTTTCAAACTGTCACCATTACATCATTGCTGGGCATCCAACATGTTCAGAGGAAAGCAATGGGTCCTCAGCGTTGATACAGTGACTAACAGATGCCTGTGCCAACCAGCATCACAGTGTACATCAGGTGTAATGTGGCAAAGGCAAGCAGTATGACACGAATCCTTGGATCAAACTGAGACTATAGACTATATCATAGTGTTGTAAATGCACTATGATTTAGTTTTCTACAATGTGTGTGAAGTAGCCTCTACCTCACAGTTTGAACGCATTGTTGCTTTAAAACCAAAGAAAGCATGCAGTTCTGCCAATGTTAAAACTATATACAGGAGTGTATTTCTTGTACACACAATATGTTAAGTTCTTAAATATTAAGGATTTAC
>CM067518.1:8243733-8362301 GCA_034509495.1 Acestrorhynchus altus | reverse complement strand
CAAAGATCACCAAAGCTGAACTTGATCCAAAGGTTTGCAGACGTAACCAAAAGAGTTTGTGAAATTCGTGGCAAACCTCTTCGAAATGCATGGAATTTCACATTCAAAGTCTGGCAGATAAAAATGCAGAATTACTGACGTATTTATTTAATTTATTATTGCACTGGTATAAACCTGCCATTAGGGTTGTACTTTGTGCACTTCGGGTGTTGTTCCCAAGCCCGGATAAATGGTGAGGGTTGCGTCAGGAAGGGCATGCGGCATAAAACTCGTGCCAAAACTATAATTCGGATCAAAAATATGACTGCCAAACCGGATCGGTCAAGGCCGGGGTTAACAACGACTGGTGCTGTTGACCAGAAGGGTGCCGGTGGACATTAGACTACTGTAGGTCAAAGGTTATTGAGGAGGAGAGGAGCGAGGAGGGTTAGAAGGATGGTTGGTGTAACAGTAGAGGCAGGGGATAGGGCAAGATGGAGGCAGATGATCCGCTGTGGCGGCCCTTAAAGGAAGAAGAAGAAGAAGAAGAAGAAGAAGAAGAAGAAGATCTACTCTCTCTCTCTCTCTCCCGCTAATACACCAACACACACACACCTACAACTTAGGCCTTAGGCCTACTTAAATCCCCCCAGCCACATCATCCTAACCACGACCGCCACTCGCGTGTCACCAGTGTCCTCTTTTTGAAAACCAAAATATGGTAACCGTAAGCAAAGCTGAACCGTTAGACGTCCTGGCTGATGGACTACATCTACGGTGGTCATGTGAAGTGTGTGCAAATGTGTGCATCTCAGTCCACTGTAACTAGTCGGAGGCAGAGTATGTGTGCTTCTTCCGTTGACGGCCACCAGAGACTGCGTCTTCCCTACGACGTGCTAATGGAGCGTTAGAGTGTAGTGGTGTGGTAATTAGCATTGCTGCTACAGGTTAAGTACCTGAGACTGTGTGCACAGACAGGAGAGACAGAGAGAGAGAGAGAGAGAGAGAGAGAGAGAGAGAGAGAGAGAGAATAAGGTTGGAACAAGGGAAGTTTTTGAGTGAACTGTGGTCTCACTATGTAACACTGCTTTTATTACATTACTACACACTTGCATCATGGGTCTCTCAGCTAAGGATAACTTCACTCATGCACAAAGATAACTCTCACCACCCACAACTCACTGCACAGTGTGTGCTTGTTAGAATGTGTCTAAGTGTATTCCTGGGGGTATTTGGAGCCTTCAGCTGCCATGTAGGTAATACAGCCTTAGGACATTAAACAAACAATGGTTAATCTTAGAGACAAAAGTTAATTTTTAATTCTAATGTTATAAGATTAGTCATAGGCACAGAAACTTGACATAAAAAATTATAGCCATGAAAACTCACTGATTGAAAGGGCTGTAACTGCTATTACAGTAGGTTTATTTTCCAAACATTGCATCAGGCCAATTAAATATGTTTAGCAACAAAAATGCCCTGAGTAAAGGAAAACAAGAATGACCCTAAACAAATTTTAAAGGATTAAGACAAGAATATACAATAGCAAAAATGAACAGACAAAAACTGTGCAAAAGTGGGGAAGGAGCTGCAGGCTGTGTAGTGAGTGAGTAGAGCTTATTACTATGACATCGCAACATATGTCATAGTATGTCAACTTTTGTCACTACTTATGATGTAACAATTTCTTGTCTTCAGGTTCCCAAATTGTTGTATAAAGCAATACAGCATGATAAGTTGTATGTTATTATGATAGAACACACATGTACTTTTCTCTCTTTTTAAATGTTTATTCAAATCATCATAATCGTGAAGTCTCAGTTCGCCAATATTCTGAGCTGACTTAAACCAACACTTGCTCTAATCTAACTTTATTAGAGCTGTTTATTTAGATATTTATCTCTTCAACACTCTCGCTAGCCTAAGTAAGCTAAGTTAGTCATTTTGTTTTCCAATGAAAATGCTTCTGAAAATTGTCTGTTTCCATAATTATGTCTAAAAACAAATCACCAGTGTCATTTTTGTTGAGGGAGGTAAATGATGTTAACCTTAACCTTTAAGTCTTGGAAAAAGATTTCAGCCTCTGCTTGAATGGATGTGAATTGCATTTTTTGTCTCAGCCTTAGGATTCACTTCATTGGTGTGCAAGGCTGTATCTAGATACTGCTGAAATGTATTATATTTATGTCATTAATATTATAGAGTGCTTTAAGTAAATGACACTTCAGCAGTAAAAACCCCTGTCACCTTCATAACTAATGTCATCAACTTGACTAATAGCTACAGCTCAAGTGCTGTGTGCGTGTGAGTCATACCGAGCTGTTCTGGCACTGTACGCTGGAGCTGTTGAAGCGCAGGGCTGTTACTCTGTGGCTGACCCCCTGGATGTGTAGGACACATTCATATCCACGTTGGCCAGACTGAGGCTGTGGAAGGTTCCGGGCCTTCAGGGTGATGGGCTTCACCTCACCTGCTGGGATCAGAATCTCCTCAGAGCGCACAAGCTGAGGACAGTCCTGACAGAAATCACAGGAGAAAAGTAAAAAACTTAAAAGCTTAAAAAACACTACGCAATACCTATGTTTTCACTCTTTCAATAATGCACACAAATAAATGAATGAATGAATAAATACATAAATATCTCCATATAAAATGTATTATATGCACAATACTTACTTATCAATTCTATAACTGAACATGTGTGATAATCACCTGTCAAGCATGAGCACTCGGATGCTTGATGGTCACTACCCATATCGGCTGGCCCTAGCCTGTGTGTGTATAAGTTTCTCCACTGCCCTATTTGCCCAGCTTTTCTTTGTGTTACAGCCTTGCCTGGCTCTTGAAGCCAGTGGCTCTGTATATGGGGATCAGAGCAAAAAGCCACTTCATCACTGTTCAAATCTACTGCATCACAACACTCAGGGGAAGGGTATGCCAATAATAGCACTGCTACAGAAAGTGTGTACGACAGGAGGTCTCACTGGAGCATTGGCAAGTGTGTACGTGTGTGTGTGTGTGTGTGTGTGTGTGTGTGTGTGTGTGTGTGTGTGTTTGAGTGCTTGCAGGTGTGCAGTTGATCGATGTGCTACGTTACACCCTGTCAAGTGGTAAACATACTTGGTCACCCCCTCCTCTTAAGCAATTAGCAGCTGATACCAAGAATAGCCTTTTCCACAATACGTGCACATGCACGTGGACACACAAGAAAAAAAATTGAAATGTCATTTTATGTGTAATGAATATAAAATATGACAGTTTACCTTTTTGAATTAAATTGTGACTCTCTCTCTCTCTCTCTCTCTCTCTCTCTCTCTCTCTCTCTCTCTCTGTCTCTCTCTCTCTGTATGTGTGTGTGTGTGTGTGTGTGTGTTTACCTCTGAAGCATTGACTCGTCCCTCCTGGAAAGAGCAGCTTGAAGGATCATGCGTACACAGGTTTCGGTATTTGCACCAGTGGCAGCGGAAGGAACTGGTCACACAAGATAAACACCTAAATGCACACACAGAAACATAATAACAAAGAAATCTTCTTATTTTTCCACCAGAAATCCTTGTCAGTCTCACATACACTTCATGGACAAAAGAATAGGGGCACCTGCTCATTTACAGATTGTTCTGAAGTCAATGATAAAAATAAATAAATAAAATATCTAAAGCAATAGAGAGGTCAGGATTTTAGATGATCACCATCTCATCTCATCCCCAAGTCCTCAATTCACTCCAAAAGTTTTGGATGTAGCGCCGTCATTCCAGAGTGCACAGACCCACTGCTCCACAGATCAATACTGGGGGGCTTTATACCCCTCTAAACCAGGCCTAGCAGCCAGCAGGTTCATGTTTATCTCCTCCAGAGTGTCCTGTTTTATGGACTAGACAAGATGTGTGTGCATTTGCATATCTGTGTCAGCAATGGATGCAACTAGAAATAGCCGATTGCATTCATTAGAAGGGGTTTCCAGAAATATTTGGACATATGATTTAGAGAGTACTGCTCAATCCAGACCCAAGGTCAGTTACTTTGTACTTTCAGAAATCAGGGAAACTAAGAAGCAGTCCTGTACTCAGTGTTTCAAAAGGGAAAGGAGCAGACTGCCATTGCTCTCCCCGAGAGCATTACAGCCCCATGAGTATGCATTCAAATATTCATAAAGCAAACATATCCACACACCTTCTGTCAAGCTCTTGCAGGAAAGTTGCAAATACAGAATTCTATTCAATCACACTATTGATGGAAAAGAGGTCTGAATAAGGCATCTTTTTACTGACCATCTGACATAAAGTATGTTTATTAATAAAGTGTTTAACTCAGTAGTGAGATCACAGCAAAATGTGCACAACCACCAAGTATACAGTGCTCTGATAATGGTTTTATTCAGTGAAACAGGAGTGTCTGATTAGACTGATATAACCAGTGGTTCTCAATACTGACTGTGAATCATTTCTTTTCTAAATTTTGTATCAATTTTATGTTATAAATATGTGTATAGACCTGGATGTTTGAGCCAGAAAATGAGTATTTTTGTAAACAATATAATTAAATTCTAAAACTTCATTCACACGCACAATTTGACCGCTCAAATTGTATTTTCAGTGTCATATCATCTCAAGACTTTATTGTAGCTCCTTTCTCGCTGTCCTTCCCATATGTACCTTGCAATTGATCCAGAATGTGGCAGCAAGGCTTTTTTTCGGTGTTCCTAAGTTCAGACTTACAACTCCTCAGCTGTGTTCACTGACTTCTTGTTGTTGAACATCAGATTCTAAACCCTGATGCTGACCTACAAAGTCAAAAATGAACCAGCTCCTGCTTACTTGCGGAAAATGGTCAAATCTGATCTTTACCAAGAACAGCTCAGCTTAACCCACCATCCTTCAAGATGCAAGGAAGACAAGCATCCAGACTCTGTTCTGTTCTGAGTCACTCGCTGTATTCATACACTGACTGAAGACCATCTCTTCCAAGAGCATTTAACTCATTGAAGGCTTGTAATTCTTCTAATTTGGATTCTAGCCTCTACAATCTAGCTAACAATATTTTCTGAGTGAACAGTAAAGCACTTTTGTAAGTCACTCTGGACACAAGCATCTGCCAAATGTCATAAATGTAAATGTGAATGCAAATTTATCCTCACTCTGAGACTTGCATATGATTTATCATAGAACATAATGTAAATACTAAATTCTTTCCAAATGAACTTCTTGAAAATATAATTAACTGGAATGTTATGTTTCACAATCTTCTTTCATGACTACACTTAAAACCCAGGGCTGACCCCCACATACACCCCCCACCACCACGCCCCAAAAAGGAGAATGCATAGTGATTTCTGATTCATGTTGAATTTAAATGGAGTCATGAGGTCAAATGAAACACAGCATGGATCCATATTACGCATTAGTACAGTCCTGCAAGGGGATGATAAGTGGAAAGACAACCCTCAAAGCATGGGTTTGCAGTCTGCAAAGCATGAGGTTGTGTTGACTGGAGTGAATTTTTTCATCCTCTCATACAGAATAGAAATGGACCTCAATCAGAGTGAACGATGTGGAGATGGAAAGAAAATGGCATGTTTTCCTATATGGAGGCAGGAAGAGAATAAGATACACCACAGGATATAGCCAAAACAGTCTGTGTGTGTGTGTGTGTGTGTGTGTGTGTGTGTGTGTGTGTGTGTGTGTGTGTGTGTGTGTGTGTGTGTCTCTAACGATGACTCAGAAAACCTCGAAAGTGGATCCAATCAGAGCTAAAAGCATTATGAAGGATAGCAAAATATATCTACAACTGTTTTTATGACAGAGGTTGATTAATAACAACCTAAATATAATCAATTTGCACTTTAGCTAATGTAGCTGTTAAGCTTATAGCCACAAGTTTAGTATTATTAGTAAAGCTTATAAAAAAAACAGTCTATTTGTCAGACTGGCTATTTGAAAGAAGCAGACGAGTCTCATTCATTCCAGCATGACATTTTGCTTACTTGCTAAGAGCTTAGTACTTAAATTTTCGAGGTGGAACTTGTGAAATCTGTTTTTGTATTTTCTAAGATCTGAAAGCATGTTTTTCATATCATCGAGGCTCCGTCTTTGAAGATCTTTTTTCTGATTCTCACCATAATCCCGAACATATTCAGCAATGCTGGGTTTTGAAGATTTAAGTACTTATGGGTCAATCTTCCAGATCTTGTAAGGTTCTCATTTCAGTCCAGTCTAGTATTCATAACATTTGATTTGACGTTCTTCTTTCTCATATGGATTATTTTTAGTGATGTCCCAATCCTGATTCATGTATCGGGACTGGGGTCTGATGAGGCATATTTTACCATATCGGTATCTACTAGTTGGATCTCAATGCAATTCCAAGTCATGGTGTACAGAATGCCATCTTGTGGCCTCAAAATGAACTATTGACAGATTCTGCAGCCGACAGCTGTTAGGAACTTCCCTGAAGCATTAATGATATTGACAACCAAATCATTCACCACTCTATGAGCTTGTTATTTAACACAAACACAAAGATCAGATCACGTTCGGCTCATACTCAACATTAATGGACTCAGATCAGAATGAGGGCAAAACAATTTGATTGGGGCATCCCTAATTATTCCATTTAATTTATTTTCGTCTTTAGATATCCGAAGGTCTCAAAGTCTTGGTAAAGGTAGACAAACTGTACTGTCAGAGTACTCTCAGCTTCATTCTGTCAAAGCATGAGTAACATTCTGCACTAAAATATTATCCAGTGCAACATTACTGAATCACTACATTGGCTGTCAGGCAGGGACCGAACTCAAATGAGCAGTTGCTTATTGGCTCATAGGTTTGGACACACCCGACTGAACTCTAGCTGGGAGAGCGGTGATGAGCCGTCCGCACCACAGAGTTCTTAATCACACACCTCACACACTCTCCAGTAGCCTGCATGGGGCCTCCGGACCAAGCAGAGCAACCATTTAAGGGATTTAGGGAGGGAATGGGAGGAGAGAAGGGAGGGAAAAGAGGGAGGGATAGGAGAATGGTGGGGAAGCTGAAGTGTGTGCCAAGCGCTTAGCCAAAGTCAAAGAGCGGTGAGATGAGATGAGACGCAATGCTATGCCACCCAGGAAGAAGCATTCTGCTCCAGACTGCCCACCTAGCCATAATCCCCCTCAGGCATGGGCACAGAGAGACAGCTGGTGAGACACACAAGGAGGGCAAGAGGATGTGCGTGTGTGCTCAGTGTGTGTGTTTGGGGGATTACCGAAGGGATTGGATACAGGGGGTTTGTTTGATTAGTTCCAGATCTGCTGGATGTTTGTCGGACATGCTACTGCGAGGGAAAACGGCATAAGAAGAGATGCAGTGGAACAACAGGGGAAAAAGGGAAACATGGACAAAGCGGGGGCCTTAAAGACCCAGCCAATCATTTCCCACTGGGGCCACCTCTTCCTGTGTCATTTCAAAAGAGCTTCCAGCCAATCAGGCTCTTTCATCTCCTGTGTGGAGGAGCATCTGTTTTCCACAGACGGTACCTGATGCCGTAACCATATGAGTGGGACAAAAACACCATCAGGTACACCCACCATACGCAAAAAGTTTTAAGGCTCTGACACTATAAGAAAAAAAATGGTAATGATCAGGGGAAAAAACTGAAAAACAAATCTTAAACACTAATAGAAGGTTTTAATTCTTTCTGTCTGTCTCTCTCTTTCTCTCTCTCTCTCTCTCTCTCTCTCTCTCTCTCTCTCTTTCACACATCCTGTGGCTCAGGCACAAGGCTTACATGCTGTTCTTTACAGTTATTATTAAGATAAATGGCTTTAAACAGCTGCTTATGTAGCTGATGCTTTTGCACAGTATTGCACAGGCACTTCATAGATTTACACATACTGAAAGTGGTCTCTCTGTTGCTGTGGTCATTTTTTATCATTTTTAAATGGAAAGGGACAATTTTATGACAGCCAAAGACCACACAAGTGAGGAGAGTAATACACTATATGGACAGAAGTATTGGGGCGCAGTGTTCAATAACTGAGGTTTTCTGCCTAAAACATTTGTGGAACAATGGATAGCTCTAAAGAACTGATTTCTTCCCTCCATTCCATGATCAACATTTAGTGAAACTGGAAACCACCGCAAACTAAAAGTTACCACAGCAACTCAGTCACAAATTGACAGATCACACAAAGTTACAGAGTTGGTTGCCGGGAGCTGAAGCGAATAATTGAAGAAATGTTGCCGATGCTCTGCTGAATAAATAATACAGAGTTCCAAATCTGCTGGTATAGATGCACAGGGGAACCAACTCCATATTTTCTAATGATTTAGAACGGGACATCATAAAATCTCCTGTAGGTGTAATATGCTGGTGTCCTAATTCTTTTATCCAGATAAAGTATAGACAGCACATCATCTCACAGAAGTGAAGCCACCACATGTCTAGCATGGGGTAACTGCAGTATGATGATTAGTTCCACTCATTCCCATCCATTTAAATGGCAAAACAGCCCATAATCAAGCTCATTTTTCTCCTCTATACTATATTTCCATCTCCATTCTGGAACAAATCCAGACATTATGCTCCATAAAGATGGAGTCAGAGTCCCACTGTCCAGTAGTCTAAACGTGTCTCTGTCTGCGGTCTTTACTGCACAGAATCTGGCTGCAAATTTGCCAAAATGGCTAACAATTTTGTTTTCACTTTTAAAGAATGGAAGGGACTGGAAAAACATCTTATTTTTACAGTCACTTACACAGTGTATCAACATGTTCTGACATGAGTGCATCAGAAGTAGGAGTGATTTGGGTTTTTTAACACTTCAGCGCCACTGTTGGCTTGAGATCAGTCCACCAAACATCCACTCACTATATATCCTAATGACTATTGACCAGTGATAAAGGGTTTGAGGATACAGGACTAACAAAACTGTGCTGTGAATTATAATCTGTAACTGTACATTCTAAAAGATAGATCTGATCAAACTGGGTCTACTCGAAAACACCTACACACTCAAACATTCACGTCTGTTGTTTATGTTTTATATTGAATCTGATTCCCATCAATGCAACGGCCATGTCGAAACAGATGAAGTGGAACTGAACAGAATGAAAAAGCATTGTTCCGGCTCAGGTATGAACCCTCTGTCCACTTAGAGCCAGGAATTCAGACATTTTCTCTCCTGCACTTGAGAAATGTCAAGCAATCAGACTGTATTAGCTATAATGGGTGCCTTTTATAGCAGCGGGGGTCAAAGCCAGACATGGCAAAGTGCATAGTGGGAAAGCGTGTGCAAGCAAGCCAGAACCTTATACCCATCTACTGCAACCCCACCAGGGGGTTCTCTGAGTTTTCTCCCCACACATTCGTCTTCAGCTGTTGAAGAACTGAACTTGGAATGAAAGACAAATTTCACTCGGTAAAATCAAAAGCCCTCTGGGTCTCAAATGCTTACTGTGATCCGTTTTACCTAACACTCACAAAACGTTGATTGTGTAGCTAAAAGTTGCTGTGCAGGAATGATACAATGTTGACACCCCCTCGAAAATGCTAGCAAGGGAGAAACAGCGGAGATGTAACACCTTTTATGTGCTTCAAAAAGACAATTCACAGGGCGAACACAAACATGGCCTGGGGTAGAACGCACACTGTCATATTTAAATTACGAGCTGTGGCACAACACAGAATTTCACCAGCTCACAAAGAAATGATTTTGACAGGGCAACACTATTGACAGCTATGATGTATGGTTGTTGAATAGCTTTAATTACATCACATCATTTATGGCTTGTCAATAATCAGACTGGTAATGAAGAAGAAAGTGCAATGACAGCATTTGTCACAACATTTGGATTTGAAACAGAAAGGCCACTGGCATTCAAAGGCAGCTGATGAGAGAGGATACTCACAGCTGGTGCACGCTGCAGTTGTAGAATTTAACCTCAGTGCTGATCAGCATTTGACCTGTCTCCTTTGAGTTCAATCGGAGCTCCACGCCAGACCAATCTGAGAGAGAGAGAGAGAGAGAGAGAGAGAGAGAGAGAGAGAGGTTTGTATTACATGCACATTTCACCATTCTGTCTTTGCAGGGGTTATATATCAGCTTTCTCATCCGAGGCTATTGTTTTGTCAAATGAAGGCTTTCCCAACTGTAACATTATATTTCTGATGCATTTCTTATATTTCTAAGCAACTGAAAACAAGGCGCAACTTTTGTTGAATTCACTTTCATGTTTTTTTCTTTTTTTGTAAAACAATCACTGATCAACCATAACATTATGACCATCTCCTTGTTTCTACATTCCCTGTCCATTTTATCAGCTCCTATTACCATACAGGAACACTCTGGATACTTTGTTAGCCTGTTTTTTATCATTTGTCAAAGCTCAGGGCCCCACACGACCACCACAGAGCAAGCATTATGTAGGTGGTGGGTTATTCTCTGGGTCGTTCTCTGCACCCCAGCGTTGAGCTGTTGAGCAGTGGAACTGAACTCTCTGAAATAATGATTTTCAATTGAATAATTCCGCGGATGATTTGGGAAATTGGGAATGAGGTAGGGTGATGATCATCCAACATCTTGGCTTCATTAATTCTCTTGTTGTTGAGTGCAATCAAATCCTCATAGCAATACTCTAAAATCTAGTAGAAAGCCTTTGCTGAACAGTATAAACTCTTTATAATGGCATTAATTTTATAAGAAACAATGGATGAATAGACATCCCGATACTTCCGTATAGTGCATTTCAGTGTGTGTATACGGCATTGTGTATATATGGCATTGTGGCTCATATAATGAATTAAGCTGTTCAAATATCTGGCAACATTTGCATTATTCCTGAAAGGTGACGATTCATTGCAGCTGGTGTGTACACACTCAAGCTGCCTCTAATATCACACACATTTAGATAGTTACACTTGCTCATAGATTTCCATAAATGGCAGATGCTAAAATGCTGGTCTCCTAAATAAATAAATAAACATTAAAATAATGAGCTTGAAAATAATCCTGCCTTCAAACGCACACAATTTAAACAATATGACTTGTGTGCTTTTATGATTTATGTTAACTAGCTTGCACAGCTAAAATGTTTTTTTTATCTATTTTTTAATCAAATTAACATCTGCTATAAAAACAGAAAAGATTAGATTAAAAAAAGAACCTGTGCTACTTTCACGCTGTAATGTGAACCCTTCATTTGGTCAATTCTCGCCATGGTTAAGGACAACCATGGAGCGCCAGCCACTGCAGTCGTGTTTGGCAAGGCAGTAGAAAAGCAAGGAGAGTGGAGCGCTGAAGGAAATGCTGGATAAGCAGCCAGCTCCTTACACTTGAGCAAGTGCGAGCGGGCAGCCTTTCAGTGAGCATACCACGCGTGGGAGTGAGCCGTGACCCCTGAGCGCTCCCGACTCTCCCTCACACCTGCTCTCTGCTTTCTTCTGCTTTACAAAATGAAATCAACACATAGCGGGGTGGCCGTTATTTTTAATCTGCTTCAGAATCACCTCTCACTTTCACATGTGCATGACAAACAAATGACTGCCATTCCCATAGCCCTCACAGTCATTCTGATTTGGGAAAACACATTAGAAAGGCCAACGTAAACGGAGGTTCCGTGTTCCGAGCATATGGCCTCACATCTGCAGTGAACAGGACGGAAATGATTGGAAGGGGACAGGAATGGCACAGTGCTAGCACACATACTAATAGGCATTTACTAAAAATAATTATATTATGACATTTTATTATGATTTCACAATATTATAACAGCATTACATTAGGAAAACAATGCTTAGAGCTTTACCATGTGATCTTACACACACACACACAAAATAGATGGTTTGACATGTACAATACATAGATTAGATGGGCGATATGGTAAAAATATATATTGATATTTAAAGACATTTTTGTGGCACACACACACACACACACACACACACACACACACACACACACCTGCTTTATTATTCCCCCACACTACAAATTTTCCCTTTAGAGTGTGGCCTTGCTCAGCTAATAACTCCACATAAGATCGATGTTCCTGAGCTATATTTAATAATGTACACTCCTTGATGCAGCTGAGGGAGACAGAGGGGAAATATGAGGTTTAGATGACATTTACCTGCGGGGGCTCGTTGATTGGGCCAACCGCCCTGTGAGGAGAAGGGGGATTGTGGGTACACAGAGCTGTCATTTACCCTGAGCAGGTAGTGGATTACAATAGTTTGGACAGCATCTGTAAAAACATTCTACAGAAACTTTTCTGTCTGACCAAATCGGCATTAGCCTATACGCCAAACTATCATAACATTAGCACCACTCACAGATGAAGTGAGAAACATTAATTATCTTCTTCTTCAGTAGCATATGTCAAGGTCTTGATGTATTACACAGCAAATGAACAGTCAGGTGCTGCTAAAAGCAGAAAAAATGGCAAGCATAAAGATATAACAGGCAGGTCTTATAGAGCGCCCCAGTATACAAAGGGTTGTGTTCACCAAAAGTGATCAAAGACATGACATCCAGTGAACTGGCGAACCACCTAAGGCTAATTAATGCAATTAAGCTATGTCTCCAATATTCAGGCTGATTTTGATGGCACAAGAGGGTCCTACCCAATATTGGGCAGGTGGTGTTCTGTTATGACAGTTTGGCATATAACAGTAAAGGTAACCTCCATATCTTTGTGGTAAATGATGAATTGCTCGTCTTTAAATAATTGCAAATGACATTAATACAAAAAGTAGTGTTTTTACATCACTTTGTTTGATAAAACATAATTTCCTAATGGGAGTGTTTATTAGTTTTATTTAGCATCCAACACCTTGCTTTGCAAAGCATCAAGTGTAACATCAAGTGAGCTGATGATGCAATTAAAGAAACACAAGCTATATTCTTCAAATAAGATACCAAAAATAGATTTGATTTTAAACATTTCCCTGCATCTGTTCTCGTGTGATCTGGTGTTTAAAAAGCCAAATCACTTGTACTGTTGCAATAAATGTTTTTAAGTAAGATGCTTAGGTGCCTAAAACATCTGCACATTTCATCACCGTCATAACTGACCATCTCTATCTCTGAATATATCAGAGATACCATTTGTCATGACATGTTCACATCATTTAAAGGACACTTGTGTTTATCTTACAGAGTTTGAAAATAGAATTAAATGTTCTCTTCCAGGTTTTTCATTGTGCCTACCCTCATAAACCACAGTTTTGACATCACATTCACATTCCTAGCTATAAGTGAGACTCAGACTCAATCCCCAGCTCCCAGAACAGCCTGTAAGAAAGCTGTTGTCCCTGAAGCAGACTGCACAAAGAAAAGGGCACTGGGCCCATCACCTGTAATAGGTGTAAGCGTGGATGGGAGCACGGCTTTAGCCCCTGTGTTGACCTGGGGTCAGTGTGAGCTCATTAGAGCTGTGGCTCAGCACAGCCTGCAGGATCGATGGCAAGGCCTGAGCGTGCGGCCTGGTGGGCCGTGCTGAGTGAAGCGCTCATTAGGAGACAGCAGAGCACGTGTCTGAGGATCTCTATTAATAGGACATCTATAAGAGAGCATAGAGAAAACCACACCCCTAGGGATGAGGCAGCACAAGAGAGGAAAGAGGAAAAAGAGGAAGCAGAAAGTGGGGAAACGGATAGATGAAATATGCATGTGGTTGGAAAGGAAAAACAAACAAGGCTTTGTGAGTGTGTTAGGGGAGGAAGATGTTGTGAGGGGTTTGGATAACTGGAAATGGAAGACAAAAGGTTGACAGTGGACCAAGTCGGCAAAGAGTGGAGAACCTGCAAAATTTGAAGGGAAAGTGGACTTTTTTAGGTTTCCACTGGGGCTACAATGCTACTGTAGCTATCAAGTAATGGAAGCTTATTCTCACTGGTGAGCATCAGGCAAAAACTCATCATACCATGTTCATCAGGGTGTTTTTGTGTCAAATGCAACAGTGTAAAGAAATTTGACATCTTTACCATCAAGTTTCTTTCTAAATTCTGGTCTATTAAATTTGTTGATTTCCAGAAATAGAGATTTGTATAGGGTTTAGATCATAACTTTGGGAAGACTATTCCAAAAGCTACACTAATCGTTATCCTTTCATCAACCACCTTCGATATGTGTTTGGGTCATTGTTCTGTGTCCTTAGTTGTGTCAAACTTTTAGCTGTCTAGCTGATGATTTGAGATTGTGCTCACAAATTCTGCCTAGAAGTCTGACACGGCCATGATGAGTGTATGTAAACATTTGACCACAACTGTAGTTTTGATATTTAAGGTTTTATCATAATATATATATTTGTTTTTTTAATAATACATTTATGAATTTAATAATTTCATTTAAAAGGCACGTTAGTGTTTTTGGATGAAATAAGATGGCTTTATGTGTGTTGTAGACATCACCGTACTGCGCAGAATAAAAAAAATGATTTCTTTCTTCACCACTGTGGAGAAATCTGCACTGACTTAAAGGTGTTTAAGAAATGATGGAATTCACCTTCAAGTAATCTCAAATAGACACAAATGTAGTGTCTGATATTATATGGGCAAAAGTGTGGACCACTTTCTATACCACTCAACCATAATATTATGACCACCTCCTGTCCACTATGTCCACTGACTGTCCACTCGTCCTCTAGTCCTTCATCAGTGGTCACAGGACAGTGCCCACAGAATGCTTTTGGCTGGATATTTCTGGTTGGTGGTATATTCTCAGTCCAGCAGTGACACTGAGGTGTTTAATCACTCCAACAGCACTGCTGTGTCTGAACTACAAAGTGTTCCTGTCTGGTAAGAGGAGCTGATAAAATTGCTGGTAAATGTAGAAACAAGGAGGTGGTCCTAATGATATGGTTGACAGGTTAAATTCTAAACACTTTAAAGCATACCTTGATCAGTAGGAATAATGGGGACATCTTTAGCAGCTGGGGAAATGCAAAGGATCTGATTGCCGTCCACCGTCCCCTCCACCTCTGTGAGGTTCCCAAAGGAGCAAGTGATTCCAGCGGAGAGATCTGGAACATCAGTCACCTTCACCAGCAGCTGGAAGCAGGGTGAGAGAGGAAAATGTTAAAAGGGTTGTTTTGTATTAGCACTGCAACTTTTGTGATTCAAGCTTGATGCTGCAAGTACACAGCAGATGGTCCCAGCATAAGGCAGTGGTGTGAACTGCCAGCCTTAGATGCCAGTGACATTGCATTATAAACAGAGCAGAAAGGCTGCCTGTATTTTTTTTCTTTTTCCCTTAAAAGAGATGAAAATGGACATCTGACAAATTCAATCAACTTCTTGAACTTCTCTCACTCAGTTCTCAATAGCACACACCCACACCCACACAGACATGCTGTCTTTTGAAGCCTTCCTCTAGAGAACAGTCCCACACAGATGCTGGAGCACTCTATAAATAAATATTTTCCAGCTCCTCGCTGAGTTGTGCACTACAAGCTTCAGCTTTGTGGAGGAGCCTTGGTAATGACTGGGCTAGCATTTGTAAAGGCTTTCTGTTTACCTGTCTTTCTGAAGGTTTCCATTGTTCCGCTTGACTAGTGCCTAAAACAGTGAGGACTCAGGGACTGTGAGAGCTCTAGCTACAACAACTCACCAATCAGGCCTTACATCAGCTCTAGCTGTCGCACAGACATCCCGTGCCCTTTTCATCCAGTCTTCTCGTGCGCAAGCATGTCCACTAATTACAAAGTGCACAACCCAACCTGTCTACTTGCTGATTACACAAGTTGTTATGTGTGCTATGCACATGAGAGCACATGCACCAATAGACTCACACACTGAGAGCGACAGGCAGTGGGGAGCCATGGCTGTGAAGCAGAGCTAATTGCTCATCTTGAAAAATCTCAGATTGAGGGAGATGTTCCAAACCAAAACCGTTTAGAGCAAAAGCCTCATTTGGGCAATCTGACTTTTGTGTTGTGAACTCCAATTAGTGAGGCCTACAGCAAACGAGGGTTGAAGTTTGATGCATAACACCTATATACTGTCAAATAAGTTATCAAAAGCTTGATCACTTTGGTGACATAAGTTTAATGTTTATGTAAAGACACCGTTTAACCCTAAGAACTGTGGAGTAATTTTGACTTTTATTCACCAAAACATTAGAAAAGTACACACATGATAGATGTTACTTTTTTCAGGAGATCTTAGGATCCTCAATTATTTCTTAAAGAATCTAGATAATTGTATGAATTTGGCTGTTCTAAACATTAAATGTAATATTTCATATATTTATATTTTTGCTTATAAGGACTAAAAAAACTTTAAGACATTTTGTTGGGAACTGATATTTCAGAGTGTTTTTGAGCAGAAAATGCAATAATTGTTCTGAATTATTTGTAAGCATTCGATTCAGATAGATATTTAGATTAGATATTTATAATAATATGTTTTTTTATAAATTTATGAATAAGTTCAGAATACTTAATAGTAGTACCAATAAAATACTGGGCCAGAAAAGTCATCAGCCCTGCTCGCTCTCACTGATCAGTCAGTCTGCATGGAGGTTGAGCATGTACATGTGGACAGAGCAGTTAACATGCACTGGAAGGCCCCTTTGGCATTTCAACTGGGATTTAATTTAACTGGACAATAATGAATTTTAGATGTACGTTAGATGGTTAGATTGGGTAAGTCTTGTAGTTTGTTATGGAATTTTGAATAAAGGAATCATGTCTAATCCTGAGATATGAAGCCCTGAAAACTGTAACTGCAGGTTCTTGGAGTGAAAATGTTAACATACTTAACGATTCCCCATTTTTCATAGTTAAATGCAGCTGGTTTGGGTAGAATTTGATTGCCAGATTGATGCTGAGGGTTTTAAAATACTATATACGTCTATAGGGACACCTGCTCATGAATTGTTTCTTATGAAATTGAAGGTATAGAAAGAGTTTATCATGCTTTTGTTTGTCTGTAATGCACAGGAAATACTTTCTTACTCAACTATACAGTTCATCCCTAAAAGTATTGGATGAAGCACCATCATTCCAAAGAACACAGTTTCACTGCTCCACTGTTCAATGCTAGAGGGCTTCCTTGCCAACACGCGGTATTAGGCATGGTGTCAATATGCTCATGTTTATCTGCTCCTATACTATTGGCAATACAGGGACTGGACAAGCTTTATGTGTGTGTGTATTTCTTTATCAGTGCCAGCAATGGGTGAGGCTGAATTTATTTCGATAGAAGGAGTGTCAACAAACATTTTGACATACAGTGCACATATAAGCCATGCAGCACTGGGATGTGGTTCCTCAGAGTCAAACCATATATTTTCAAACTGCTGCTGATGAAACGTTGGACCCTTACTGCCCTGGCTAGCATTGCACGGTGTGATGTGGGGAGGGGAGAGGGCCATCCAGAGAACACTATCCACCTAGAGAGTAAGGTTTATCTGGCTCACTTGGAATTCTGGCTGTGACACATAGCTGGTTGCACCACTCAGGAACATATCATAATATTTTATGGTTATGTCCAGATTTTACCTTTTTGAAATACCCACAACAAATTTTGTGCAACATAAAGAATTGTAGTGTCAGTCATTTCTGGAGAATGGCTCTAACTTTGGCCAAAATACATATTAAATCCTTATTTTGTAAAACATTTTAAATGATTGTTTTCTTTCTTACAGGACAGAGGAATCCCCCCAGTGAATAAGAAAACCCAGCCTTGAACCTGAAATGTCCTTTCCTGTCTGCATTCTTTGATTTTTCCCTCAATCAACCCCTAAGAGACAGACAGTCACACCCAACTATTTGGAAAAAGCCATCCCAAAGTTCCTCTTGGACTTAATTTTAGTCTTCCCTTAATTTTAATTACTCCCTGAAGCTCCTGTATGCAGTAATGATTAGATTTTTTTGCTCTTTTTTCAGTGTGTGTTAGCTCTCTGGCCATTTCTGCTTATGTGTGTGGGCAGAGGTTTCTAATTGCTAGCAGCATTTCTAATAAAGGTAATTTGATTCTTTTCGCTGCTTTTTCATGCTCCTGTGTGGACGGGCTTTGTTGTCATGACGATAGCTTCCCATCACTGACCCTGCTACTGTCGTCTGGCGGAGTAAAGCAGAGCAGCTTGTTTACCGCAGTCACTGCCTAAGCTCTCTCCACTTCACAAACTTGGTTTTATTTGTATACTCAAAGCCTGCAGGCTACATGATGGCAATACGATTAACTGGGTCTGGATATCACCATAAGGGGAATTGCTTAAATAAGCTTTCATTTTACAGTAAAGGGGTAAAAGTCTTTGTGCTTGTTTGCTGACAGTAAGAATACATTTACATTTAGAATTATGTGTTGGCAGTCAATTGGATTATTTTCCAATTGGAGAGACCATTGGAAGACAAATGAGGCAGTCCTGAAAAAAGATAGAATTAAAAGGAGTGTGAGAGAGACTGGAAGGAGATTTAAAAATAAAAGCTTAAAACGGAAAGAGAAAATACTGAAAGAGCTCTCTCTGGTTCTTAACCTGGCACAGAACACACACCAGCCTCTCCTCAAATAAAACTCCCACAACAGCCTACACACACATTTTGGCATCTCACCCACACATGCACCTTGCCTGTACGCACTCAGTCTCCATCCACCCACACTGCGCATTACTGCTCAACTGAAATGTGGTCGAGATAAACAGCACATCAACACATCTCCATACAGAATGAATTTAGGCAATTTGTGTGTACAGTCACTAGAGAGAGCATCAGACTCCACAGCTAGGTTTTCATGCATTTAAAGCCTGGAATTCTAAAAGCCTGGCTGTGAGCAGAGAGAATGAGCAAGAGAGACGTTATAAATGTCCCTTAAAATTCATTTGACCTAAACCACCTTGAAAATCGTGTCTGGAAATGTCACCAAATTTGTGTGTGTGTGTGTGTGCGTGTGCGTGTGTGTGTGTGTGTGTGTGTGCGTGTGTGTGTGAGAAACTCACTGGTACACTAGGTTCGGAAACTGCAATGCTGTCAGGGTACACTGTGGCCTTCATGCACTGGTTCAGAGTGGCTGCAAAACGGTAAGGTTCACTGGCTCGTTCACAGCTATCTCTCTGAGAACACCTGCAGGGAGAGAGAAAAGAACTCATCAGTTCACTTAACATGACAGGCACAAAAGAATATCAGTAATGAACTGTTCTCATATGATGACTTCTTACTGTCATTCAGTCACAGCACCCAATACATACAGAAAGTCTGGAAAATACCATCCACTATTCTTCATTTACATCTGCTGATGCTAATGCTTATACATAGAGATTTTACAAACACTACTCTGACTTTATCCGCCTGGAATAAATGTATGTCTGCTGTATTAGCAAAAGAGTGAATAAAATGCCTTTCAGAAGTACAATTACTGTAAAATAAACAAATGATCAAGGTTTAATTCAGAATATTGGTCAAATTTAAATCATAGGTTTGCTACCCAACACCAACCTGAAGACATCTGATAAATCACTGAGTCTCAAGGAAAGTTTAGCACAATTTTTCACAACCATGTACATCTGGCCAATAACGGTTTATATATATATATATATATATCGGACTGTCCTGCTATGCTGCTTAGCTGAAGCACAATCGCTGTCCTTGGTGCTGAATGCACTTTTGCCACTATCTGCTCTCGTACTCACAGACAAAGCACTACACTCTGGTTAACCCTTTAATGAAAAGGCAAAAAGTGTCTTTAACCTGCCTTTGAAACGACTTTCTAGCTCTTGTAGTGAGCTTCAACATAATGATGATGATGATGATGATGATGATATTATTATTATTATTATTATTATTATTATTTATATTGTGCCTTTCTAGTACCCAAGGTCACTTTAAATAGAGAGGGGTTTTTAACTGAATTTTAAAAGAGAATGAAGAGCAGAGGTGAAGGCCTTGTGAGTGAGTTCCATAGCTTGGGAGCCATAACACTGAATGATCTGCCATCATCTGAAACTACTCTGAATTTAGGCACTGACAATGGACCACAGTTCTGATGTGCACAGATTGTCTTGAATATGAGAGAACTATCTCTGCAGAATTTTGAATGTATTGAAGAGAGCGTATATTTTTTAGGGGGGGGCAATGAAGAGTGAGTTCTTCTAGCAGAGATGGGATGAAATAAATGTATGGTCCAGGGTTTTGGCATCTTCAGATGACATCATAGGGTGCAGGTGGAGCAGTGGAGAAGATTTTATATGCACACAGTCAAGATTAAGATTTCCTTTTATCAAATGAACATCATCTAACTAAAGCTGTATATGTTTTGTTGTGTCAAAAATGGAAAACAGGAATAGTAACATGCATCAAAGTCTGTAGTCAATTGAATGTAGATCTTAATGTGTGCACACACATGCAGTGCGTTCACCAATACAGACAGAATTATACTTTCTAATACAGTGACCTGAAGCACTGTAACAGAACCCTGTAAATTCATGTGCAGATTTATTTAACTGCACCCAACATTGGCATGAATGTGTCTGAACTATTCTTGGGTTGATTTTAATAAGTTGAAGGGAACATTGCAAAAAGCCTCTGAATGTATGGCAAAATAGATAAGGTTAAGAACACTCCTGGGAATGATATGGTGTCAGTGGAGTGTAAAGAATTTAAATTCAGATCAGTAGTTAACTCTGCGTTCAGCTCTGCTGGGAGACAGTGAACAGGAATGGGAGACTAGCACTCTTTCAGGTTTCAAATGATCCACAGTCTCTGGAGTACTTCTCTCTGCGAATGGTTTGAGTTGGAGGTTGCCGTGGCACAAAAACGCATTAAAGGTAATTTGAGTACATGCTGTAGGGGAGAATGAAACAGGCCATGTAAGACTGCAAGGAGTGACACAATCTGATTAAAAAATAGCTTAATGGCTACCATATGACCTGATTTCCACAGTATCTGATTATTATACTGGTGTACAATCTTTGTGAAATATCAGGGGACAAAAGGATGACACATCCCTTTCTAATATGGATGAGTTTTGGGTTGGTGTTTGTTTTCCAATTACAATTTAAAAAGGTGCTTCAAATGGTTCTTTGTGCAATGCCAGAGAAGAACCACTTTTGGTTCTATAAAGAACTATGCTTGTAATAGAGGTGTGTGAGCATGAAGAACCTTTAAACCCCTGAATTCATTACTGTCATAATTTGTATCAGTTTCATAGGCCCTAAATCTGAACTCCACAAAGTCTGATGAGCTGCAAAACAACATATTTTCCTTACAGATTTTACTTAGGATTAATAACTAGACCCTTAACATTAAACAGTCTACTGAACCTGCACTTGATGTAAAGGTTTTTTACACTCATATATCTCTTTTAGGAACATGGTTCTTATACAACCAAATATGATTCTTTAATGGCATCACCTGAAGAGCCATTTGAAACACCTTGTTATTTTTAAGAATGTATAGGGAAACACAATTGCACTGCTGTGCTAAATATACAGCAGGTATTACGTATTCATTCACACCATTCATCTGCATCACTTTAGTGATAGTAATCCTTACTATCTAAAGGTATTTCATGTGCTTTTTTTCCTTTTATCCATATGACCACAGTGTTCAATCGTATGCTTCTCTTTGTTATGACGCTGACTTGCTTTTTCTGTCCCTCTCTCCCTCCTTCCCTCCATTCCTTTTCCCTCACTTTTTCTTGCCCTGGCCTTTTTGACAGGGAGCATGTTGACTTGCAATTTGCCGCATCTCTTTAACATCCCTAATGCTCCAGGGAAAATGACACTTAATGTGCTTTCAGATGTCTAGGATGGCTTGTGAATAAAACCATCTCAAAATATGTGTGTGTGTGTGTGTGTGTCTGCATGCATTGTAACTAGGCTGCCAAACCATTGATTTTTATTTTGGAGGTGGAGAGGGTATGGGGAACCTACGGTTGCCATGGTGCTGATAGATGGTCATTATATGTGTGTGTGTGTGTGTGTGTGTGTGTGTGTGTGTGTGTGTGTGTGTGTGAATGTGTGTGTTTGTGTGAATGTGTATATGTCGTGGTGTAGTGTAGAGTATGTAGAGATCCTCCTCTCCATTCTTTCATTAATTGGAAGTATGCCCACCCCACCTGTCTCTCAGTGTCAGTCTATTTGGCCCTGCATGTCTGTGTGTCTGGCTGGCTCAGGCTTTGTCTGTCTTGTGGTGGCCCAGGGCCGTCTAACAGGTATTAGTAGTTTCTTTCCTGAGTACAGACCACACACACACACACACACACACACACACACACACACACACACACACACACACGCACACACACAGAAACGGACAAGCAATTCTTAATGAATACACACCTACACACAAACACCTAGAGATTCCATCTGCAGAGACATGTGTGTGTGACTAGGGATGGTCAGGACTTGAGGGTGTGCAGTTGAAAATATCTGATTTTGTTAACTTAAGCTGGTAATTAACGCATTTGAGTCAGGTGTGTTGGAACAGGAAATCACTAAACTGTGTTGGCCATCAGCCCTCTGGGACAAGAGTTGAAGAGGCTTGGTTGAAAGCATACTATACATACATGCACTTCTTTTCTTATCTTGCTGTCTTTAGTGTGTCTGTTCAACTGACAAAGGGAAGGTAATGAATTTGTGGGCCTAACCTTTGGGCTCTCCTCCTCTGCCTGCTTTTAGCCCTGTGTTTTAGACAGGCAATTACATTGTCTTTTCACACACAACCTCCCGGGAAGCACACACACATACATGCACACACACATGACAAGAGGAGATAGACGACTGAGAAAAAAGTCTTCCCCCTTTTTCCATCCCTGGTCCCTGTAGTGCTGAAAGGCGTATGGTGAGCCTGTCTGATTGACTACAGTGTGTGTGTGTGTGTGTGTGTGTGTGTGTGTGTGTGTGTGTGTGTGTGTGTGAGGGAAAAATGGGAAAGGGGTTGGTTTGGTAGTCATTTACACACAGGTGGACGATTACACACTCAGACCACAATCCTAAGACTTTGTTGAAGCAGATGAGACACAGCTTAGCAAGAGAAGAGAATCGAGAAAAAAGGGAGGTTTGGCAGTTGAACACAGAAGATGAGCAGGTTTGGAGAGAAGAGGAGGAGTAGAGGAGAGGAGAGCAGAGTTGATGAGAGAATGTTTGAGAGTAGGTTAGTGCAGAGGAGAGGAAAACAGGTTTGAGCAGAAGAATGGAGAGGAGGTTATGCAGAGTAGAAGAGTGGAGGGGAGGTTATGTTGATAAGAGTATTGCAGGACATACTGCAGTAGAGGAGAGCACATTTGAGTAGATTTGTGTAGGTTTGGCTAGAGTACTGCAGGACTAAGTAGAGTAGAGGAAAGCAGATGTGAGAACAGGTTTGAGTAGAGGAGTGGAGAGCAGGTTGCAGTAGAGTGGAGGAGAGCAGGATTGAGTAGAGTAGATGAGAGCAGGTTTGAGTAGAAGAGAGCGGAGTAGGCTTGAGGAGAGGAGAGCAGGTTTGTACAGAGTAGAGCAGGTTTCAGTAGAGGACAGCAGAGGAGGTTTGAGTAGAGCAGAGAAGGTTTGAGTAGAGAGCAGAGCAAGTTTGAGTAGAGCGGATAAGGTTTGAGTAGAGGAGAGCAGAGCAAGTTTGAGTAGAGCAGAGCAGGTTTGAGTAGAGGAGAGCAGAGCAGGTTTGAGTAGAGTACAGCAGGTTTGAGTAGAGTAGATAAGATGGTTGAGTAGAAGAGATCAGGTTTGAGTAGAGCAGATAAGATGATTGAGTAGAGGAAAGCAGGTCTAAGTACAGTAGTGGAGAAAATGTTTCAGTAGAGTAGAGAAGAAGTAAATCACAGCTTCTCCATCAAACTACTTGTTTCTGCCATTCATTTAACCTTTCCTCTCACAATAATCAAAGCAGATTGCAGTTAGAAGCAGCACATGGCAACTGCTCTCTCTCTCTCTCTCTCTCTCCATCCATCTCCTCTCTCTTGCCAGTCTCAGCTGTAAATACTCCTTCATTAATATCAATCCTGTCAGGAGGATCGCAGGCCACACAGCCTTACGCACCAACATGTTGTGCCATCCACACTGGAGATCAATATGTAATTAGGAGCCCATTTGGCAAACTAATAGATGCAGCCTGGGGTTCGGCTGTGTGCTAACGCATTCCTGCGTGATCAGTGGTCAATATGGACAAGGTGCAGGCTGAACAGTGAAAGTGTGTAATCACCCCAGCACTGTGGTTATTGTTATTGCAGTAATTTGTACTACTTAGATATGGATGCTGGATTGCTGGTGAATTCGATCTCTTCTGATCAGCTATGTATTGATGGTATCTTAACAGTTTACGTAAAAATATTGTTAGGAGGTTAAGAGTAGTGTTGTGCTGGACAGTACATGTTCGATTTTGAACTGGGCACTCTCAGTCTCATAAAACAAAAGAGCTTCTCATGCACTCTCACTGCTGTCAGCAGCAGCCGATCAATATGTTTCTAAGTGCATTGCACTCATTTTTGGGCGAAAATGAACATTTCTTTAAAGGGAAACTTGAGATTGATGGAAAAGAAGAGACAAAGTAGACAGAGAGAGAAAAGAAAGAAAGAAAGAAAGAAAGAAAGAAAGAAAGAAAGAAAGAAAGAAAGAAAGAAAGAAAGAAAGAAAGAAAAGGGAGAGAGACAGAGGAGATGAGGGAGGGAAATGGGGGGAATTAAAATTTGATATTCAGGGTGGGTTTAGTGTTTGAATTAGGGGTAAAGAGAGACATTAGGAGGGAGAGAGGAATGAATCTCTAGAAAACAAAAACACTGAAAGACTGAGAGACATGGATGTGTGTGTGTGTGTGTGTGTGTGTGTGTGTGTGTGTGTGTGTGTGTGTGTGTATGTGTGTGTGTCTCCCCACAGTAGAGATCAAAGGCTGGTTCCTGCTGTGAGAATCGTCTCATCTCTAGATCGCCTGCAGTGGCCATGCAAACAAGACGCCAGCTCAGAACCGGACACACACCACACACACACACAGTCATACACACACATTACATAATCTCTTATAATCATTTATATGACTTACAGTCAGACAACAGCCTCTGTGGTCCCTCTCCTCTATCCCTGAAGCTTCTATTGGCATCCTCAATACACTGACCTTCAGAAAGTGCATTATAATAAATATTCAAGGAACTTGAACAATCACTTTTGATCTTGCTGGAGTTTGGCCAATCAGATTGTGCCCCAGGATTATAGCATTCTGCACTGGCGAGTAATCCAGCTACTTTTCTCTCCATTGTTTCTCTCCACTTCTCACTCTATATTCTCCATCAATCCCTCTGGAGAATAAATGATCTGGAAAGGAGAACATGGTGGAGAGGTTATCACCTATGACTTATTGTGTAATTATGTTTTAAAAGCCTCTTTTGGTTCCAGGTAGGTTTATAATGGTGTCTAATGATCAATAATGATATTCTGTGCTTTTCTGATTGGTTGACATCAAAATATAAATAATCCCAATTGTTTAAGAGGTAATGTGACAGATCCCTAGTCTTTAATGGATTCTACAGGAATCCTACAGCAAACTTGTGGTCTCTATTGGTAACCATTCAGCCAAATCCCATTAAGAAATAAAAAATAAAATCTTAATGGTTTTAAATATTGCACTCAGCATGCAGCATTATAATGTGTTAATAATCTGACTGACGACTGAGAATAAAATGTATCCATGTATACTCCTTAACCTGAATAGAATAGTCAAGAGTTGTGGCCCGCGCTGACAGGGATTCAGCATCAGAGCAACTCAAGCCTCCTAGAACTGCATGAGTTAGCAATCCAGTTTGTACCAGATTCTTCACCATCTTTGCAGGGTTATGCAGTTTTTGGCACCATTTCAAAGCTAATTACAAAATAAACAGTGCTGGGTTTCAAACCCACATGTACAGTAAGCACAAAACAGTGCCAGAATATGAAAAACTTGAATATAATAGAATAATAATAAAAAAGAGCCAATCTAGATGAGTCTACTCCTTCAGCTTGCTAGTTTTTTTTTCCAACTGAACCAGGTAGATAATCCCTTAAATTACCTGATGAATAGAATATTAGCCATTGGGTTGGTTAACGTACATAGATGCATAAATCATGAATGACTGCCATTTCAAATCTCAAATTTCACTTTGATTTGATTCAAACATGATTATCAGAACTATTCTCATGAAACAAAAGCTTTAGTGAAAGCTCTAACAGGAGACTCAAATGTCACGCCTTCCTTCCTTCATCACCCAATCACTTGCTCCCACCTGCCTTTAAAAGGCTTTACAGACACTGACATCTTGCCTTTCCCTCCTTCCTCTCCACAGTCACCAGTTTGGTCCTGTTGGTCATCCAGGGGGTTTGATCCACCCTGGCCTTCCATACTTCCATACAAATTCTACACCTTTGGTCAGAATCAATATTTCCAACTTCTGTTGGAACCTTGTATTCTAATCAATTCCAACTTATATCCTGTCTAGAACTTTATAAATGCCTTAAATCTGATTTGACTCTACCGCTTGCAAACCTGCAATGTGGAAGCAGCTTAAGTGTACATAATGCAGGCTGCAGCCAAAGTATGCACTTAGCACTCTTATCCACACCCACAAGCTTTGAGTGTGCTTCAGACAGAAAGGTTGTTTTTGCGTTCTGCGATCTAAATGCTGGCTGCTTTTGTGTGGCCCCCGGCAGGGCCAAATCAAACTTGCTTCTCTGCCTATCTCTCTTGCCTCTGTTCACTTTTTCTTCCTCTCCTTCTTAGTTTTCCTTTCACTCAGCAAGTAGCAGCTGCTGGTAATTAGAGGGGCCGTCTGCAGATCGCACCACTCTGAGGCGAAGGGGAGGTGAGAGAGAGAGAGAGAAAATAGGCAGAGTGAGAAAAAGACAAAAAAAGAGAGGGTCCTGACCACCTCCTTCAGCTTGGCGCTGGAGCTGGATCATGCTAATGTGCTGCCATGTTCCTAATTACACAGCCTAGCTCTGCCTCACTGCTATCTAGGACCAGGGAATATGCAGTGAATACTGAGAAAGAGAGTGAGACACACACACACACACACACACACACAGTAGAGAGAGAGAGAGACCCATTCACAGCATCTGCAAAGGACTGATCAAAGGCCTGGGCGATTATTCATGAGAAAGCTATCTATCTCTGTCTGTCTCTGTCTCTCTGTCTCTCTCATATCTGGAGGGAGAAGCTCCTTGGGGGGGCTGTAAAAGTGAGAAATGAGCAAACATGAGAGAGAAGACGCTGGATGGTGGTGGGCAGCTTAATTTCATCAAGTCAACACTGATTGTGGAATATGTGCCCACTGCAGCCACAGCTGGGGCTGAGAGAATGATGCCATGCAGTGAAGAGAGAGAGCAGAAGGAGAAGGGACAGACAGGAATGAGAAGAAGAGAAAGAGACATGAAGAATTCTGACTGGCTGCACACAAGATTTCATGACACTAGTGCTTTCATGTATGTATGTAATTGCAGAATGACGGTATGTGCCATACAGCTTTCCAGACACTTTACAGACAAACTCTGTGACAGATGACACATGTGTCGGAACATGTGTGTCTTACAGACACTGTCTGTGTGTTTGAGATTCCTTTCAGTTTAACTGCAACTGTGTGTGTGTGTGCATGTGATTCTATACAGCTTCACAGACACTGTGACAGGTGTGGGAGTATACGTGTGTGCGTTTGTATATATGAGATTCTATATGGCTTAACAGACACTTGACAAATATGTGTGTGTGTTAAATCAGATAAGATTAATGTAGGCCATACAGCCTTGTATTGCCTTTATATCTATGAATACTCTCTTAATGGCCCCTCCCCTCACCTCCTGCATGAAGCCTCCAATGCAACATCATGAACTGCTGCCTACCCTCAGCCAAAGGAACAAACATTAGTAAAACAATTCATTTCACAATCAGATGAGCATGATGGAGATTAAAACACGCAGAGACTAATAGCACTTAATGCTACTGTTCTGGCATGCTCCCTGCTAGTGATAGAGGGGGTCCAGCCTGCCTCCAGAACAGTGAGAGAGAGAGATTGAATTACCTTGCACTCTGGCTATTATTTGTCCCCGTCCCACCGCGGGGGCCATGTAAATTACTTTAAGTGCACTTTTTCACGGTGCCACTGTCATTAGGAAAATGCTAGCAGATCGAGCCGACAGGCCTATTAGGATAAAGGTGTTTTCTTTGTGTAGTAAATGAGAGGAGAGGGCATCTAGCTGCCATCATGCAAAAAACAAGACCTCTAATAGGGAAAGGTGATGCACACTCTCTAATTTAGCCTAGTCTAAACTATCTGACAGATTCAGAACCTATTTCTGCTGTATTCATCCTAAAGTTCTGCCTGTCATGTTGTCCTAACCGGCTTAACCAATTAATCTTCTGTTTAATCTCACTTAAGAAAACTTTATTTCTGGCATTAACATCACTATTCAACAAGTAGATGATGGTTTCTCGTTTTCCTTGGTTCCTCTCTACCATAAAGACCTCTATGCCAATAAAGCTGAACTGAACTGCAGTAGGCAGGTGCTGTTCATTTCAAGAGACACAGGAATCAACCTGATTGACTTGTTGAATATGGCTGAGGCCATCAATATTTACCACTAGGTGGCAGTCATGCACCCTACTCTCTACTGGGAATAAGACAGCTCAGTCCCTTATGGGCAGTCACACGGCTGAAACCTTTGTTTCAAAAACTGAAAAAGACAAGATTCACAAGTGAACAACAAAAGTTAAGACTTATAGGTTAAAACTGTACACACACAATCTGATTATGATTGAATGCAGAAAGGCCACTTACATGTTGTGCAGCACACACCAGCCGCAGTGCGGGTCTCCAGAGCTGAGGCACTCTCGGCACGTCCCATACTGCTCGCACGACTCGATGGGCACCTGGGTCACCTGTGGAGATCAGACAGTCCAATCAGATTCAATTTGATTTTCAAACTTGTGCCGCACAGTCATTTGGCATTCACTGAAAAGTCCAATTGAAGCGTGAAATGTGAGCTTTCATTGACTTCTCATACAGTCGAAGGAAGACTTTTCCTTTTTTTTCCCCTTTGGTCAGACACAACTGCAGGGCATTCAAAGTGGGCTTTTAATTGGCTCCAGTGGAAAGAAGATAAGGGTCAGATAGAAGGAATATTGATTCCTGTCATCTCCGGAGGACAGGAACAGCAGGAAACCGCCACAACAATTCAGAAAAGATTGAACAGACAAATCCAAGGACTGTGAAGTGAATTGAAAAAAAAAAGAACAGTGAAAAATATTAATGGACACCATATTTTTGTGAGGTTCTGCTTCCATATGATTTCAGAACAGAAATGTCCAAAGTCATAAAATCAGAGAATAACAAAAGTAACCTGTCAGCACCAAGGACTGTTAGCAAAGTGCTAAAAGCTGCATATTTGATTTCTTTTTAAACGGATCAAAACGTTTATTCTTAATTATTGATTTTGTAATTGCCTGCTGTAACATTAGCCTGTTGTTTTTAACCCAAATGCAAATCTGTCATAAAACTGGACCTATATTACTCAACATTTTTTAAAATCAATTTTAATCCAATATTCTGCCCAATTGGTAAGTGGCAATTACTCAACCCCATTAGGACTCTGCCCCATCAGATCCATTGCTCTGACACTAGGAGGGTGAAGACAAGTACATGCTTCTTCCAATAAATGAGGAGTCAGCCAGTGCCTCTTTGAACTGTAGCCATTGTATTATTACTGGGCACCCTCAACTCCAACAATACAACATACAAGAACTAACAGACACCTGTGCCAGCCACTATGTGGGTAGAGTGCCATCTACCCATCCAGAGAGAACTCATTGAATTGTGTCACTGGCTGCCAATGGCAAGCAGCAGGACCTAGGATCAATAATAGTCAATGAAGAAATGACTATTGATAAGATTGAGATGTTAGATTGAAATTGGTCCAAGGTATCTTTTTTCAAAACAATCCTGTATGTGTATGTGTTTTGCATTTGGCTTGGGTGGATGACAGATGATCAGGAGAGTATGCAGCAGGACCAACTGGTGCAGTGGATGTGGGTGTGTGCGTGCGTGCGTGTGTGTGTGTGTTCTGAAGCTTAGCTTAGAGACTAACCCCAGTCAGGGCAGCTGTGACATCGACACAGAATGACTTCAGCACAATGACATATTGTATGAGCCACTTTCACATACACTGAAACATACACACGCATGTACAATCATACACAGGCTCATACAACAGGGGTACATGATATTAACAAAGCATTATTGCTTACAATATTTCATATTAATGCACATTATAGTTACAATGCTTCATATGTTACAGACAATTTGTGCAACATATACAGTATTAAAGCAAACTGATATAGACTGAAAAGAGCACCATCATTCCATAGAACACAGGTCTACTGTTCCACAGCTCAATTCTGGGGTTTTTATAGCCTTCTAGCCCATGCCTGGCATTACGCATGGTGCCAAGTGGTCCATGTTTATCTGCTCAAGAGAGTCCTATTCTATTGGCGATACTTCTATACAGGCATTAGACAAGCCTTGAACACACACACACACACAAACACAAACACTGGAGTGCGAGCAGCAGACGGAGAGCGGGCTCCAGAGACATTGCTCATTTTGTCCACTGACCCTCAATGCCCCTCACCACTCTGCACGTGCATCCTCCTGCTGGCCGCCCGGCATGCTAGAGCAGCACTGATGCAGCGACTAGACCACTGCCATGCTCCAGCTCTATTTCATTTTTTTTCTGTCTATTTATTGATTTTAATTGTAATACTTCTGTTATTTTAGCAACTTTATGTTCTGATTATTCTGACAAAATAATCCATATTAATAATACTTATGTCCCAAAAGAGGCCTTTTGACTCAAATGCATACCTGGATTACTTCAGTCGTACAGAAGAAATATAACACACTGTGTGAGAGGTCACAAGTCTCATGTGGTCTTTCAGGACATGAGACGTATGTTACACCCCACCCCCTTTTCTGTCTTACAATTTCTTTACATTGATATCATCTGTTGATATGCATTAACAAAAGAGACAAACGTTTTCAGAATTTAAGCTTTAAAGTCGATCGATGAAATTGCTCAACCAAGACATGTTTGTTGTCTGAGGTGTGTTGATTCAGTTTTACCATGTACGAGTCCTTTGAGTGTTCCTTATTGAAGTCAATGGGACTGAATGGATTGATGACAACTCTAAAAACATGAAAACTCTCTTGTAAATTATTCTATATATAGAGAAAGGTTTACATAGCACTACTATTTTTATGATTTAAAGAATTAACATTATGTATCTTATAAAACAGTAGAAATTGTTTTATACCATTGCCCAGTTTACATTAAACCATTGTCCAGTTATGTCTGGACTAGATTTTTGTGGCTCAGTGTGTGTGTGTGTGTGTGTGTGTGTGTGTGTGTGTGTGTGTGTGTGTGTGTGTGTGTGTGTGTGTGTATTCACTGCTACAATGGTTAAAGTTGCAGGTCACATTCCATCTCTGTCCAACACAAATGGTGACTTTGCAGTTATGTAGGACTGTCCAGTTCACCCATGTATCTTGTGATGATGTGATGAAAGAAAAATAACAATGTTCTGTAATCTGTATTTGCCTCAAAGTCTCCTTTCACTGGCAACCACTTGGCCTTGCAGATGTGATTGATGACATTAAGCACTAATGAATGTCACAGAATGTCCATGGCTGTGACAGAAATGGATCCCTTCTCCCTCATTAGTATTGCTTTTATATATATAGTTGTGTCTGAGTCATGTTTAAGCGCCATACACACACAAACCACAAACTGAATTTTGAATTAAAGTTAAATTAAAGCTCCATGCAATAATCCTTAATTATGTTACTTATAAACCTCTGAACTTCACAGCGTCCAGTGTCTCTTACTATACCAGTGCATTGTGGGAAATTATACTGCCCTCAAAATCAGTCTATCATAATCTATCAAATCCACTTTAAGATTTGGACACTCAATTTCGGTCACAGCACATGACACTGAAGGCCATAGGACTGGAGCGTGGTCATGAGGCCTTGTCATGTAGAAATATATTCAATTTGTTTCAAAAATAAATTCAGTAGTGTCTGGTGGTGCTGTGCATGCTGACCAGTGTTAATGAAAACTGAAAACAAATACAAAAAACTTTTTCTGTGTTTTTCTGTTGTTTTTTTGGCCGTCCTGTATCCTGTCTCATGCAATTCACACAGAACTGGAAATATTCTTGAGAACTGCAAAATAAATGTTACACTTCAGAGTGGGCAGGAAAATGCAAATTGGTTCTCATCACATGAGAAGAACCTTTTTACATCAGGGCTAGTCCACGATGTTTTACAGTGTCCATACATATAGTATGTTGAATGGGGAGTGAGTGTTGGGCTTCGAAACTCATTTACTTGTTTTTTTTTTTTTCTATAGTGGCTTGTTAAGCTCAGAAATGTCAACACAGACATCCAGCAGGACTTTATTTCTTTACACAAGAAAAGCCTTCTGTTATTTTTTCTCAAATATATATTCAACAGAGAATGAATTGAGAGACAGTTTTAAGATGGATCAGCAGACCTAGGGTTTGAGTAATGAGAGGAGTGGAATAATACTTAAGGTCCTGCTGAGTGTGTTTGCATATGTGTGTGTGTGTGTGTGTGTGTGTGTGTGTGTGTGTGTGTGTGTGTGATGTATAGTCATTAGTTCATTTGAGACAGACTGGAGCTCCACCTGTCCCCCATGAACAAAGGTAGGCATTCACCCGTCACTGACCAACAGCCCTGCTGTTCTCTGGTTGGTCATTTCTGCACAATGAATTACAATCACTCACTCACTCACTCACTCACTCACTCACTCACTCACTCACTCACTCACTCACTCATACACACACAAACACACACACAATAAGCCTGTGATGTAATTGTTTTACAGCAAATTAATTAAATTATTTTCTCATTTTCTAATTTTAAAACATAATTGTATGGATTTCATTTGAAAAAGCTTCAAAGCATGTAAAAAAAACTCAAAGCAGGGTTGTCAAAACTTCTTAGCTACTATTCATACATAACTAATGTTAACCTTAAACAAAATCAATGGCTATATAAAACAAAACATTACACAATGTTACCAGGACTATTTTAACATTCCTATCATTGTAGCCAATCTATAGTCAGCATTTATGTCCTGGAAGTGTTCAAAAATAATCATGACGCACACATTTATGCTTGTACACACAGAGTTTACACTCACTTACAATGTCATTCAACACCACACATGAAAGTTGACTGCAGGGGACAACCTCTCTCTCTCTCTCTCTCTCTCTCTCTCTCTCTCTATCTCTCTCTCTCTCTCTCTTGCTGTCGCTCTCTCCATGCCCCAGGATAAACAGGTGGTCTGAAGTAATGAGTCCAGCACAGTCTGCTATCAAAGCGATCCGCCAGGGGCCAGGCACACAAAGCAAAGCTGCCCGATGGCCAGACACAGCTACACTGCTGTTTAAAGTTTGCAATGATTTGTCAGATTAATTAACTTTGCTATTTTATATAAAATAACTGCTTATATAGCACATATTTAAATACTACAAAGAAGTCACTGTTTCCAGACCGTTCATTACGGAGTAATGTTATTAAATGATTAGACGCACATGTTTTGATAACTGATCATTGATGGTATTTGGAAATTAACTTTATTTGTGATATGATACTTTGTGACATGAAACTTTCTCTATCATGTAGAATCATCTACAGCTCCATGCGTCATTCTTTTTATATTTGGAGTGCACTGCACTATGGATGGCCTGCAGTATCTTACCAACACTAGCCTCAGAACTTCAGAGCCTCTACTAAGTCAACATAAACTGTCTCACTGGCAGATAAGAGCTCCCCGGCTCCCTGGTGTAGTCTTTGGGATAATGCCTCGCAAGCAAAGAGAATGGTCAATGCTGATAAGGTAGACTACATCTCCCAGAGTGCCTGTGGGGGGTGTTAATATTAGTTAAGGCTAACTCTCACTCAGGCAGATGAATGGACATGTTAGCAGCTGATAAAAAAGTAATGGGGAAGGGACAGCTGCAGTGTTTGGGTGATAAACATGTAGCAGGTGTGTGCACACGTGTGTAAGAGTGCTAAGCAGGATCATCTGAAACATACGAAATGTGTACAACACAGGTCAATTGTATGCAAGCAAGCAACTGTCCGAAAGATTTTACAATAAAGTCGGTCTGCCAACACTGTAAGCCTGGTGTAAGATGTGTTTGTATAAAACGTGCCATGGTATGACAGTAACGTGCTGTACATACATGAAAAATAGAACTGTAAACAGTGTCAAGACAAAATGAAAAATGTAACGTCAGTGATGGCAGTCTTAATAAATTAATTTCTTTCTCACCAGAACATTGTACAGAGGTGTAATTCCACTATGGTAAACCAGCACACACATGTGAAACCATAATACATATTTTATGCGCATAGTGTGATCATATTCTTCTCACACACATACTCCCAAGAGCTGATATAGTGTTGTTCCACTGGTTCTTGTTTCAACACACAGGTTTGAGGCTTATGCTTCCACCGGACTGCTATGTTTGCTGCCTGTTTAAAAAAAAAACTAAAAACTAAAAAAAAATAGCCATGAATTTATGAAAATTCACGAAAAGGCAGAGAAAAATCTTAATATGTGACAAATTATGCTCTATTTGCACTAAAAGTGGTGCAATATGTATCAATTTTGCTGCCATATGTATCAAGTTCATAAATAAATTTAAACATTGATAATGGAGCTTAACACTGAGCAGTGGCCTGCGGTTGTACTGCGAAGTTGTTTTTTTTAGCCATTAATCTTTTTTATTAAAGGGTACATCCATTCTAGTATCAGTGGGGCTCACACGCACTGAGCACATTTTAAAAATTCATGTTAGAGAGTTGAAAAAATGGTGTGTGGAGGCGGGGCTTAGTGAGGAGCCAGCAGGTTAGACAGCAGCCATTCAGAAGCATCTCTGCTTCCTATGCTGCCACAGCAAACAAGGAGATTTGAAAGGTCATCACCAACTGCTACTTAACACAGAAAAAATCCTCTCTATTTCCTCATCAATTGAGGCAGAGTTACATTACATGAGATTAATATAAAATATGACCGTTTATGAATGAACTTTTTAACGGAATTCAAATTTTTAGATTTTCAGTTTGAACCCATGTAAATGTTTTGAGAACCAAAAAGCAAATTCCTTAACCAAGAACTTATTAAGAATTATTATTATTAATTATCTGTTTATTATATATATATCTGTAAGTATTCTTGTAAACATAATAGTTCTGTATTTATTTGTTTATTAATTTTCATTTTATATTCATAAATCATAGGCTTTTTTCTTAGTTTTTATTATCATTAGAGCTTCAGTTTTAGGACAACATTATCCGACCTGGTGTGAAGCATCAGTATGCAACTGTGCTTGTGTCAATCTTTGCCCTGAAACAGGCCACATATTATAAATTATGTATATATGTTAAATCCTGAAACAACAGTTGTGGTAATGGATCTGATTTATCCAATGTGTAATTACATCAAAAATCAAGCAAATGTTGATCGGCTGCTTTGATCATTCAGATCAGTTCAATCACCCTGTGGCCCATGGAAGATTTTATGGCTGCCTATGTGGACCAAGAATAGCAAAAGTTTGAGAACCCCTGTCCGACTTGAGAACACACACACTCTTACGATTAGGTTAACCATACTGTCAACTTGTTTTTTGGCATTGTTTTATTGATTGACTGCAGTTACATTACAACTTCACCTACAGAGTGAAACAAAACTGCACTCAGTTGCTGTTACACTTTACCTACAGACATTTAATTAAAACAGTTTAATATCAAGATATACTCTATACTGTACATCCATTATGTACTGAAAAAAAGTTATGTATATCATGTATCATGAATGCAAGAGAAAGAGAAAAGAGCGACATAAGAGGACAAGAAAGAGAGATGGGGGTGTTAAAAGTGAGTAGAAAGGAGTTTGGGTTAGTTTATAGCAGCTGTTGGCCAGCACACGCTGCAGTCACTCAACACAGTGGGCCAACACAATGAAGCCTGTTCTCCCACCGTGAGCTGCCTCTGTCAGTGTGTGTGTGTGTGTGTGTGTGTGTGTGTGTGTGTGTGTGTGTGTGTGTGTGTGTGTGTGTGTGTGTGTGTGTGCATGTGTCCCTACATATGTGTGCAAATACATTTACTGGAGAAAGTGTGTGTTCCTAACTAGTGCATTATAATTTCACACAGCACAGCAAAGCACACCACAATTTCTATATAAATGTGTGATTCTTGAAACAGCATCTATAATTTCAAACCATTTATGTTAATACTTCTTCCTGATGCTGTCTTCTTGGCACTGGAGCATTTCCATAACAAAAGGAGAGAAAAAGAAAAGCTGTAATGAATTCTAATGTAATCTAAATGTAACCTTGGACAGGCAGAGCCAGCGGGAGGGAGCCAAAAGTTGCAGTCCTGTCGAGGCCAACATTGCTTCCGGAGGGAGTCAAACAAATCCTAGTAATGTCAGGGGCATGTTATGAAAATAGTTGTGCATTCAGGATGTCCTGTGGTAAAATTTGGCATCAATTTCAGGCCAAGGTCACACATTTAGGACAAGTTAGACTTGAGAAATAAAAAAGTGTCTGTTTTAAGTGTGGCTTACTATTCTCGGTTTGGAGGTACTGCTATCACTTTATTTCCTTTAAGCACTTCAGTAATTCATGCAGTCTTAAACGTTTCCACTCTTATCTATTTATCTCTATCTGGCTTTGTTCCTTCATTTTCCATGCAGATCAGAACCAGCCAAAACCTGCCCTGAAAACTGGACACTTAGGAGACACAGATTAGTTCTTGGCATTGGCTGAATATTGAATTGCTCTGTATACATTATGTTCTTTCAATCAAGGATTACTCTGTTCCAACAAACCCTGACCAGCACACAGCATCCGGCCCGTCCATTTTAACTTGATGGAGCATGAATCATCAGATTGTGCTTGGAAACAGAAAACTTGAGAGTTTACTACAAGGAAGCACACAATAGTACTCAGATGGGCGTTGAGGCCTTTGGGTGTTTTGATTGAGATATTCATTCAGTCAGTCAGTGAGTCAGTGAGTCATTCTGTGAGTCAGTCAGTCAGTCAGTATCTTAGCTTGTCCTGAAAACAGCGGATCCAAAGCACAACTGGAATCATCGGTCACAAGGCAGGAATACCCCCTGGACAGGGGGCACCACACACACCTAGAGCTGTGTGACACATGCATTACCTACAACGCCAGCACACCATCCAATTAAAGTATTTATGTACCAAAAAACAAGTGATCATTAAAAAATAGAATGCTGGCAGCTAATGTGCCATGGCATATCTCAATATGTCAAAATGATCAAAAGTGGCACAAATTCAATGTTGCGGGTCTAATGTGCTGTGACCTTAGTCTAAACGCAGCAGAACAATCTAGCACTGGTTTAAATATATGGTAATGCATCCATAAGCAGATAAGGACTTGAGTTGATACAGGCATATTTAAATGGATTGGGTATCAACTGCAAATATTTTATTTCTTTTCTTGACCTCTATTTAAGACACTGTCATAAACAGACACAATTTGCAGCAATAAGGAATGTTTTAAGAACAGCATTTTCAACGTCTAAATGTCTATCCTGTGTAAACATAAAACATCTGCAATGCCACTGTTCAGACTGTCGAAACTATCCATCTTTAATCAGTTGCATGTAAAATGTGAGTATGTAGTCTAGAAAATGGGCTGCTGGTTGTGACTAAATCATGGGAATGTGATTTCTGGAAAGATGCAATCCAAACAGCAGAACATTTTCAAAGTTAGCTAGCACTGATCGTGTTCCTTTCCAGTGGCTTCCAAGGCTACCATTGCAATTAAATAACCTTAGTTACCCTTTTCATTGCTGTAGAACACTTTATATATATATATATATATATATATATATATATATATATATATATATATATATATATAAATTACAGCAGTGCTGTAAGAATGAGGTATAGTGGAAGCAAGCTCAGGATGGATTGAAAATGGAAAAAGCTGGGAGACCCAGAAGATGCTTCTGGACATGGGGAATAAATGCTCACATTAAGTCGCTGCACCTAAGCCCCTGGTATTAGGCTGAGGAATGGTGGGCCATTAGAGAAAGAAATATGGAGAGAGTGAGAGCAAGAGCGAGAGAGAGCGAGAGAGAGCGAGAGAGAGAGAGAGAGAGAGAGAGAGAGAGAGAGAGAGAGAGAGAGGTTTTTGTAGACATATGAATAAATGTAAGAGCTATACATGTAGACGAATTGGAGGAAAAGTGTCCAAAGTGATAAAGGGAATAACAAATAACGGCTTGAGGAATGAAGAATGACAAGTAGCTGTATTTCCATGCTACACAAATATAAATACATCTCATTATTACTGCTTAAAGCAAGTGCCCAATTTCTGCCTTAGTCTCCAATAATGCGTCCAGATGTGCAGACATACTGGAACCTAGCTCCAAAAAAAAAAAACAAAAAAAAAAACCAAAAAAAAAGAGAAAACACAATTTGAGCCATGGTTACCATAGCAACCTGTCTAGCCTCTGACCCCTCCCACACTCTTCTGGAGGGAGTGATAAACAGCTGGCACCTCCAGGATAGACCGCCACCTCATACACACAGAATGTGCACACACACACACACACACACACACACACACACACACACACACACACGCACGCACACACACACACACACACACACACACATTAATTTTTAATGTGAAGCAGTGAGTCCTGCAATAGCAGCAATGAGAGTTATCGATCATGTCCTCTCAAACACAGAGCTACTACTTCTAATACACCTCCGCACAACAGCACTGAAATCACTGACACACACGTCTATGAATGTTCCAGGAAATTCAGAAAGACAAGGCATGTTTGTGAATGCCCATATGATCATCAATTATTGTAAACACACAGAGACGGAAAACAAAAGCAGGAAATGACTGTGGCTGCTAGAGCAATGCAGTCATACATTTCAAACTACCTAAAATATTCTTGTCTTGCCCGTACACTGGGACTGCACAATACTGTTTGATAACCGTTGTTTTAATAGCAATGTTTGCAATACTGTGTAAATGAACTCTTTAAGCAAAGTGTGTGTTGCTGTATGCTGTGAGAATTACAACCAGTTATCTCAGTTCTAGATGACTGTTTCTAGTATTCGACAAAAAGTCAACCGATGTTCAACCATAACTCCTATCATGCAAGTACATTTACCCATAAGTAAAAGAAAAGTTTGGAAATAAATCTAGATATCATTAAACTGTCAATCTCATTTCTGTGAACACACACCCAAAATGATCTCTCAAAGGGGTGAGAGAAATGCATTCAGATCTTTGATGAAGGATAAGAACACTTACTTTCGTCTACATAAAACAACAGCTGAGATTGGTGACAGTCTACCAGTGTTACTTAGCAATGTTAGCTCAGCATCACCAACTGCAAACTAAATAAGCATGTCTGCTATCAATTATATCTTATTCCACTTTTACACTGTATGACTATCATATGATATCATATGAGTGATCGGATCATTGCGCTATTCATATTTTGCAACATGTTGTCTTGTAATCTGGAATGTTTTGATGGTTGTGGTTTAGCCACCATGTCATCGACATATGATTACAAACTACACAATTTGTCACCAGGAGGAACCGAGTCTGTCTGCTCTCAATAAAAATGTTTGGTAATGTAAATACATGAGAACTGATTCAGATTTACTTTTTTCAGGGTAATAGTGTGGAAACTGAGCTCTATCAAACGTATCATGACACAACAGATGCATGTTTCTGACTAAATCTCAAATAGCTTCTTTCTTTAATCTTTACCAGATACAGAGTCACTAATAGGTCCAGAAGCCAAATATGGTAGATGTCCAAGACTTGCGAGGCATTGGCAATCACCTGGATCCTGTTTATTTTCATCTGGCATACCTTTATTCCCCTAATAAAAAAATAAAATAAAAACTAAACGTTATAGGACACATGCAAGATTTTGTTATTTTCAGGAGATCTTCATTGACTTATATTTGTCTTGAGATGTAAATATGTACATAATTTGGATATTCTATTGTATGTTTTATATGGATGTTATATTGTTATATGTACTAATTCAGCCATATTTTTGTGCCATGTGTTGCTGAAAATGATGAGTTATTTGTAATGATTAGATTAGACTAAACTATTCAAAATACTTGTTAGTAGTTTGCTATTATAGTTATTTATGTGCAGTATCCCCCTTCAGGATTTGTATTATGAAATTTTAACAGAGTGTGAGCAAAGAGAGAGAGCAAACACCTCCTCCCTTCTCATTTTCCTCTATAACCTAATATCAGTCTTGTCATCCACTCTGCCCCTCTCACTGGTCAATCAGAATCTGAATACAGGTCCAGCATATACATTGGACAGAGCAGCAAACAGGCAACGGAGTTGATACAGGCTCCTTTGGCATTTAAACTTGGATTTAATTCAGTTGAAAACTGGTTAAACGTTTTCCAAACAGGATTACTCACTTATTTTGTCACACGTCTAAGCCATGGTTAGATATGTAAATCTTGTAGTTGGTTATAATAAGTGTCTGTAAGTGAATCTGATTTGAGTTATGAAGCCTGGAAAATGGCATGTGACTGCACACAAAATGCAGATCTTGGGTTCTAATAGTTAAAGGAGAAATGGTCAAATGTGAACACGGACTGAATTCAGCAACCTAGCAGCTTGGTCAATAAAGCAAAGCTTTGTTTTTTGGTTTTGCTATTGGCTGCTGGCTATTCATGCTAAATCTATCCTGTCCTGTTTAACATGAGTTTCATTGCAAGTCTACACATGTGCATCCTGCTACAATACCGTTTAAGGGGTGAATGAAAGAGTGAATGAATGAATGAATGAATGAATGAATGAATGAATGAATGAATACAAAGCATTCAAATGTAACATCGTCTTTGAAATACGAGTGAAGTATGAAAAGGGCTGATGTCACATTATTTGCACATTCACCAACCAAATATGCAGAATTATATTTGCCATGCAACAATTCTCTCCATTGTGTGTTTCCTTCCCACAAACACTCACAAACGTCACATCTAGAGGGAAAAATCCACTGGTGACAAATCCATGCTTGGCTAAGCTGAGGGCAGTGTGTGAGTGACCCCTTCTCCATTCTCTGACTGCCTCTGCGGACCACTGTGACAGACACACAGTGCAGGGGGGGCAGCAGTCTAATCTGCTCTTTCAACTCCCTAGGTGAGAGAAAGAGAGTAGAACAGAGCCATTCACACATACACAAACACACACACACACACACACACACACACACACACACACACACACACACACACACACACACACACACACACACATGCATGCACAGCAGTCAGTTCCTCAGGCCTTATGGACCACACACACACACACACACAAAACATCTTTAAATACACACACATATACAAAGTCACTCATAGCCTATTAGGTTACTTCATTTCAGTTTTCCTAGAGTGCTAAAGATTTACAATGTGTGTGTATGTACGTGTCTGTATGTGTGTGTGTGTGTGTGTGTGTGTGTGTGTGTGTGTGTGCGCATGTACTGAAAACTCAATCAAACGATGCTTGATTGCAAGAGGAGGTCTCGCAGCAGGGCTTCAGTGTGCTGCAGGCGGATGAGAGAGAGGGAGGGAGGGAGGAATGGAGAGAGAGAGAGAGAGAGAGAGAGAGAGAGAGAGAGAGAGAGAGAGAGAGAAGGATAGAGATAAAAGTAGGGAGTTCACTGTACTGCAGTGATATACAGAGGGGAGGTGTGACAGATGAGAAGATTAATACTTTTTTCATCACTTCATTAGAGGATGTAAGAAGAGTTGGAGAAATTCATGATTGGTAGGGATGGGCAGGGGGTCTTTCTCTTTTCTTTCCACGAATCTGAACATCAGATGGATTCTTCCATCAAACAGAGACTCAGATCAGATGACATCATCACTACAGATAAGCTCTACTGAAACAGCCAATAAACACAAACAAGATATTGCAATGCAATTGGTAATCAATTTACATGAATTATACTAACTCTTAGAGCCCTTTACGGGCAGTTATGTGCCTTTTTCTAGACATGATGCAGACATGATACAAATATCATAATAAACTACCAACCCTATTTCATATTTAATGTGACTTTAACGTGTGACATCATACAAATGAATAATCCATCTTGAGAAACAAGTTCACACGTTTCCATGTGAATAAAATCCCAGTTTAAACATTAAAAGAACCTTCCGGTGCATGCTAACTGCTCTGTCCACAGATACATGCTCAACCTGCATGCAGACTCAGGGCTGATCAGCGAGAGGGGGTAGGACTGATGATGGCACTGATTCAGATATTGGGTTATAGATGAAAATGATGCTGAAGGGGCTGTTTGCTCTGTTCCATTTCTCAAACAATTTTTTGTATTTTATTAATTTAACCATTACAAATAACTCATCATCAGATTTATTGCATGTTCAGCTGAAAGTGCCTCTGGATTTTCAATTTCCAACAGGATTTCAGATGTGTAATGTATTTAATCATCCTTAAAAACAAGTGCATTTCTGATCGAAATAATTCATAAAAAACCTACGTGTTAATATTTACATCTCTGAGTAGCTTAAAATCTCTTGAAAATAACATTGTCTTGCTTGTGTGACTGTCTCCTATAAATACTACAAAATTGCAAATAAATGCAGGTCAAACTACTTAGGGGTCATGAGGTTAATTAGCCTTTAACAGACTGGTCAGGTCATCCAATGCTACTTGGAGGGTGAAGGCTGTCATGTGCTGGCAGGTGCCTGTGTAGGTTAGCATCGATGCAATGTAGAGGTAGGATCATCCTACCAAACCTTACCAAAAGAGCGAGTGATAAATAATCCCAACAAATTCATACTGTTTAATGTGACTGGTTGAACAGAGCTATTATGCAAAGTTAGGGTGCTGAAGTAGGGTGCTTAGCACTTTGTGGTGCTTGGACCCCACGGCAAGCAGCTCCTTTCCTATTAGTGCTGTTTGTTTATGGGATCTGGGCAGAGCACACAGTTCAGCCGAAACATCTCGACACACCAGCTCCAGGAGGCGTGCTGGTGCTATGAAACGCGAGTGAAGCACCATACCAGGAACATGGTTACATGCAACATCATGGAGGGAAAAGAGGATCACTGACCAGAGGCTGCACCAAGATAGACCTAACGACAAAGCTGCACCACAGAGCGTCACACACAGAGCGCTTGGTCATAGCAGTTACAACATTAAAAAATGCCTCCTTGTTATGCTCCATTACTGCATCCTTTATCTCACATTCATTGATGTAGACTGTAGGAAATGATAAATGATTCTTAGAAAACAGACACAGCACAAAGCCTATTGCAGTGAATCAATTTCACTACCAAGACACATGAAAGAGCCTCATTGTCAGGGTCTATCTCTGCTGTTAACTATATAGCTCTATACCCCATCAGTCTCATGATGAATGGTCATTTTTGTGTTTGCAAACACGTTTGTAAAAATGTCTTTACATGTAGTTGCATCCACCTTAGATCCAACAACCGCTAAGTACTTTATTAGACAATCTAGAGATGCATAAAACCTTTTTTTTTATACCATTTGAACATTTTACTTCACAGCAGGACCCAAATTACAAAATGTAGAACTGCCCCACTAAGACAATTTAGCTTAGTGAGAGCTTAGATGAGACATGCTGAGTGATGAAGAGTGTAGCCTATTCCCATAAACCATGATAAAGAACGTTTCTTATTACTAACATGTGGCCAGAATGAATCGTAATGTTCAAAGGTTTTCGGAGGGTGCCATATTATCACGGAAAGATAATCACCCTGCTTAAACTTTGTTTTACAGACATTTGACTTTCAATGGGGACCAATAAGGGTTATTGCACATGATGATGTGCATCTGAAAGGAGTCCATAGCAGCCAATTACTAGCAGAGCTCATTAGGAATCCCCATTAAAAGCATTTCAATCCAGTAGCTGATTATCAGAACAAATCTGTCTGGCATTATTGTATCCAAGGCATGGCTGATTTTATTATTGTCACAGTACCAATAGTCTTGTCTAATGTTGTTTTTGCATTGAAACAGTGATCAGCACCTTAACTGCCCACATGCATTTAACAGTGGGAGAGAAGCCATGAGTCAGACTCATCAATCCATTTTTGGAGAATTTACATGCAGCCCTGAGTGTTTCTGATTAAATGCATAAACACAATCACATGATTATTTGCAAAGGAAATACTTAATGAACGGCCCTCGTAAAGATATGTTCAGTTTGACCTGGACACCACGTGATAGTATTTATGAGACATTTTTAGAGCAACACCAGAGAAATTACTGAAAAACACAACCTGGTAGATGCTTGGTTGTTCTTTTGATAGTGTATGACTTTATACTACTTTACACAAAAATAATCTTGTCTTGCCAAAGAATCTCAGGATACTGTTAGGTTTATTTCACATGATGTGATGTCAGTAGGGATTTGGGCCCGAGTTAAAAAAGTGCTAAGGCTGCGATAGCAATGTTGGATGAAGCCCATAGCCTGCATGCAGACACCATGCTTTTCTTTTTAAATGAGGCCTTCAGCTGGCATGCCAACCCCACAGTAGCAATGTAGGACAAGGCCCATAGTCAGCATGCCAGGCAAATAATGTTAGAGGAGGCCCACAGTAGCTGCGTTAAGGACATGTGATCCAAAGAAATGAAACACTAAGCAGTACATTAACATTTTATTCATTAATACTGCTTTCACAATCAATGCTAGCTCACGTACATTAACATTTAGCTGATGCTCTTATCCAGAGTGACTTACAAGGTTTCTCATTTTACAGAGTTGGCCCAGAGCAGTGTTAAGAGTCTTGTCCAAGGACTCTTATTGGTGTAGCACAGCATAGTTGCCCAGACAGGGAATTGAACCCCAGTCTCCCACAAGTTGTGGTGGCTTGCTGGTGGTGTTAACTGTTGTGCCACACCGATCATCATTCGCTTATGTTATGTTATTTTTGTAAAATAAGCCACTCATGGTTAAGTCACAATGACGAGTGGATATTCCTCTTGAACCCTGAAGGAGCGTGCAGAAATTAGGTGGGGCTAAAAGGCTGCTGGTCTTGCTCTTTGAACTGATTAGGTCTTCAGATTTTAATGATAACACATTTCACCAAGACATCTAAACAAAGACAATAAACAATGCTGAAAAATACACAAGACCAGCCTATATACTCATTTGTACTGGCTGGCTTATGGAGGCTACCCTGAATGGCCTTAAATGCACAGAACAGGAAGCACACCATTCTGGGAAGGTCCAGCTGGTTCTAAAAGAGACAAGGAGCAAGAGAACAAGACAGACAGGAAAATAAAAGATGGAATCGACCGGAGAAGGGGAGCTGAAAAATGCAACCAGTCGATAGAGAGAGCAGTGTATTAATTATGTATGAAAAAAAATCATCTTTTTGGGGGGCCAGAGAGGAGACATGGGTGATGGGAGGTGAGGATGGAGTCAGATACCACTGAGGCATTTTTTGAGTGAAGACACATCCACTCATGCACACAGCTAGAGGGACGCATTGCGACTAACACCCTTGTATCAACATGTTTGTCTAAAATTCTCTTGTTAGTTATGAGAAACAGCAAGCACATCTCAGGGGACATATCGACAAGATAATATCATCTAACACTAACCTGAGAGATTTGTGATACAGCAGCTCAAATGAGAGGCAGAAAAAGAGAAAGAAAATTGAGAGAAGGGGCTCCCGATGCAGCTGGTAAGCCTGTTCTGATGCTCCTTGGGGAAGCAAAATGGAAAGAACCTGGTGTTTCTCTGTCAGTCAGTTTGTCAATTATGCTCGAGCATTTTTCCCAAAGAACCAACAGCCATGCAGGTGCAGATCCTCCATTCTTAAAGAGAGGGTAAAGTCCTCACAATTGAACTGTCAATATAAACAAACTGATCACCATATGCTTATTATGCTGTGTGGAGCAAAACCAATTTTTAAAAAGTATATAACAACGTTAAGACATGGTCTGAAAAGATGCGAGTGAGATGGTGAGAGACAATGGGCTTCACTGTGAGGCTTAAACAGCAGCTCTGGTAGGGTCCCTAAACAGCAGTAAACTAGTCTCTAAGCTAATAACACAGTCGGCATCGACAGCAGGCAGTGCTTCAGACGGTGTGCAAGGAGTTAATAATGCCATCCCGGCACAAAGCAACAGGCTGAGGTCTTTCTCTCTCTCCATTGGTTTCTTGCTCTCTCACACAAGTAAATCTGAAGGGAAGATAGCAGGGGGCTTATTGATTTATACACAGAAGCCACACAGAGGGCCACTTTGACCCCAGGGTTGATGGGGAGCCCAGTTGATTGGGCTTTGCAAGAATAGTGTTTGTGGGTTGTTCGTGAGGTAGGAGTGTGAGTATGTGTGTTCTTGCATTGTGTTGTGTGTCAGGTGACAAGCAAAGGATTTACATTACATTTGTGTGCTTGCGTTTGTCTAGTGGCCTTCTGCCGGGTCTTTTGTCTATCCCTCCTCAGTTCATGGTTGTTCGTGTGTGTGTGTGTGTGTGTGTGTGTGTGTGTGTGAGTATACAGATGGTAGGGTTGACTGCACCCCACTGGTCCGGTGGCTGCTCAACGGGCTTTTGCCCAGCATGACTTTCTGGCTAGGTTTAAGGAGGCTGGGGATGGGGGGTGGATGTACACCATGAGACTCAGGTGGCTTTGACTGGTACCAGTCATATCACAAATGAGCTTCCTTATCCAGCCGCAAGCCAACTGTGGACAGAGAGAAAAAACCCAATTTGCTAAAAGTACATCAACACCTGGGACTGCAGCTGAGGCTCTGGCCTCCTCTGATTCAGTCCAACAGTTGTGAGCTTCCGCGATTATTACACGATGGCGATAGAGATGCTTATTTCTTCCTTGCCTTACTTAGGGTTGTAGGGAATTTCCCTACCTGTGGAAGACTCAAGGAAACTAAGTCCCTCAGTACCATGGAGCAGAATAAAAAGCAGAAGCATGCTGTTGCTTACTCCTCATTAATTCCAGCCTCTCTTAAGAGTCCCTTTTATTCTCAGTGTGACAAGAGGCCAGGAGAACATTCAGATAATGAGCTGAAGCTGCCTATGGGGCCTATTGTCTCGATCCCACTAATAGTCTAGGAAACAAATGCAGTTACCATATTTTGACGGACTGTGGCAGAGCCATATACCTAGAGCTTATCTGAGCTCCTGTCTCATAGATACACCATTACTAACATACATGGTTTATCACAAAGTTCCCTTGTATAATTCTGTGCAACACATTGCTTGATGTTGCCAAGGCATTGTGTTGGGAACACAACAAAACCTTCTCAAAATAGGTTGAGTTCTAGAAACAAATCTTTAGCTATCGCCTCCGTCAGTTCTTCCTCCCATCAATTATTTGTTGCTCATGTTTAGTCTGAACACTGTATCCCTTAGACAAGTATGGCAAGAGTAATACTTCGAAAAAAGCGCTATTTCTTTCTGTCAAAAATTCAGGAGTTTTATCTTCCCACATTCTCTTGCTGATATGATCGCTTGGTACATTACACTGGAGAAAAGATATTCTCCTCAAAAACATCCATCACCATCTAGTGTGTGTGCTTGAATTCTCAATACTTGAAGCTGCACTGCTTTTGGTTCACTTAGTGTGTTGCCAGCTCAGCGTTTGGGAGTGACATCCATAATTTGCTCCATGGGTGGCATCAGGCCTGTACACATTACCATTATTGCCCCTGTTAGTGCCGCTACTGGGGTGCTGCAAATTCCGAATGATTCACATTAAATTTGGCTTTTCCATCAATAAATAACTCTTCAGCCCAGCTCAGGAATGGCCATCTGTATTTGTAGAAAATTCTAAATATGCAAAACAAGGCATAAATGTCAGCTGAGGTGAGGCTGAAGTTTAAAAAGGTGTAGGATCTGCAGGTAAATACGCAACACAGCTTGAATCTAAATATTATTTTGGTTACATTCAGAGACATTATTTTATTAATTTAGTGCAATTTTTTCAAAACTGAGGTTAATGTGGGTCCAGAAAATTCCCACATTGTAGCAGGCCCATATCCATCATATTTACATATGAATGGCTGTCAAAGGGAGGTGTGTTACCGCATCAGTTCAGAAAAGGCGGCTTCCAATGATTGCTGACCAGACTGAATAGACTAGTCTTGACAAAGAGAAAAGACAACATACACACATTTATGTACACGTGCACACACACACACACACACACACACACACACACATCATTATCATCCATCAGCACAGCTCACACTGACAGCTCTTTCAATATGGGCTGCGGAGGAGGACAGGGGGAGTAGAGGGATTGATTCTTCGCATTGTTGGTCGGTGGCATGGCTCTAAGACGGACTGTTGAGATGCTCTTCCGACACATACAGTTCATGGAAAAGGCAGAACCTGCCACTACCGCTGTGCAAGCGAAGAAAACAATCGTCTCACATGGCGCTGAGTGTTTGCTGTTGCGTCTAGGCCATTAGCAGCCCAGACAAAGAGCATATGCGGGTCTGGCAGCCTCCAGTGCAGGGTGGAGCTGCAGGAAGGCGGGAGCGGGCCTCCTGCCAGCCCGTCCGGCATCCACAACAGAACTTGATGGGCTGCTGGGAGCAGGGATAGGTCGGCAGGGAGGCTTCGCTTACTGCCCCTTTCCCCAAAACAAGGGGCGTAGGGAGGTGGGGGTGGGAGGACTAACCCGCAGTGACATCCATCAGGAAGAGAGCAGGTAGACATTGACAGCTTCTGTCTGGAAGCACGCAGGCACAGTGGGAGCTGTATGTTCATACCCATTATTGCTTGGCACAGGCGGGGACTTGGCTCACATTTGGCTGGCTGTAATCGATAAAGTGAGGGACAAGGGAGCTTGTTGTTCTTCTGTCTCTGAGGGTGAGGTTTAAAAAACTCTTGATTAATGAATAGTATCATTGAATCACCACCACTACCAAGCCTGGTAAAAGGATGGAAACAAAAGCCTCTCCGGGGAGGTAGAAAATGTGTAGCAGTTGCAATTCCTAGCAGGAAGGAGGTTATTCTGAGATATCCATGAAGCTGCTTAACAGCAACAGATTTAACAAAGAAAGCAATGGATTTAAGCTCAGTGATCACATCAGATATTGGTTGGCATGTTCAAAATGCATAAGTGACTGAAAAAGAAGAAAGAGAATTGAGGAAGGAAAGATTTGCTTCCTTCGAAAGCCATTACCTTTTCAGTCGCATTTAGCCAAACCAAGTATATTCCTGCCCCGGGTTAACTACAGCTTCCACTCTCCACACCTAAACAGTCAGCCCAAACAAAGGTCTTCACAAGTGCACCTAAATAGAATAACACAAGTCCAAAACACACCGTGTGATGTGTGAGCGGCAGTCCCTCCCATGTCCTAGGAGTATTTCAGGACAAAGAAGCCCTGAGATATTTAGAGAGTGCTGTTTTAGTTTTCCTTGTGCCGGCAGGGAATGAAGTCATTATGCACTCTCTGTCTCTCCAACATGCAGCCAGTTTGTGTTTGCTCACTAAGAGAAAGAGAACGAGCGAGTCATACAGTACTGCCTCCACCAATTAGACAGCTAGCGGTAATGAAAGCACGCTAGCAGCGTTTCCCCTGCCGCAGTCTTCCCTCTTGACACAACCATGCCTGTTTCCTTGAACTGGCAGTTACTTCTCCCCGAGAATCCTTTTTTTGTTTAATTAGGCTTGTAAATAATTATTGCAATTAAAGCCTGCAATTAGGAGAGAGAAGTGCTGCTATTACTGATGCGACGGATGCCAGGGAGCTTTTTTAGCATGGCGAGGCATGCACAAAGCCTCCACCATTATACAGTCACTCGGTGACAGCCACGATGACTCCTGACACGCCAGAACATTTTAATTGCGGACGTTATTATCCTGCCATCCTTGTGCTGATTCCTGAGCCAACGAGACAGTCCCCAAGAGAAGTGAACTATGAGGAAAGTTACGGAACTGTCACTTCGCTGCCCACACCACCATGGTAAATAAAGTGAAACTTTGCTTATTTGTACTGATTTTTTTCCTTTTTTTGTGTTCTTTTAAATGGACTGCAGGAGCGGCACACGTTTGACTGATGCCTGACAACCCACATCATGCCGCTTCAACGCCTCTCATTGTCACATATGTCCGACACAAGGTTGATGAACAATGGACAAATTGAGGAAATGAATGCAGCATTTGTAATGTACAGGAGCTGCTACTTTCAAAGCTGGTTTGTGCCTTGTAACGGCACTAAGCTGTTCCCCGAAGAGTCCCTAATAACTAAACAAGGTGTCTGTGCCACCAGGTCTCAGGTATTCTCCTCCTCATTAGGGGCTATTAAGTCAGCAGAGCAGTGAAAGCTCCCTGAAGGGCCTGTGAGATAGTGATGAGGTTTCAGCAGGTACAGACACTGCCTCTGGCTCCTGACTCTGCTATTCACTAATAACACCCAGTGTGACACAAGCATGTCTCCTTACGCAGGGCTAAATCTACAACCAGCCTGACAGGTCAGGGGCCATCCGGGGTGCATTCAGGCTGTTTGCTAACCAGAACAAAGACCTCTTACCCAGGTCCTTAAACCTAGGCCGACCAACAATACACAACAGTTTGAGAGCATATCATTCTGAAGGCAGCAAAAACAGCAATGAAGGAGGAGTGGGAGGAGTAGGCAGGAAAAAATGGAAGAGTAGCACCTCAACTTGTGTGCTCATTTTAATTAATGAGCTGATAGAAGCTGACAGGAGGTTTCAAATAATGAGGTTAGGAGTGGTCAGTGGTTCCTGTGCACATGATTAGCAGTAATCCAAGCTTAAGTCAATTACAGATGCGTAGACTGGGATTAATGCAAAAATGGGGGGTTTACTTGTGAGATAGCCATGAGCAGACATGCAGACATTTAGTGTGCACAGGGTATAACTCAATCAATAAGATAAAACAGAATCAGTTCATATACATGGGCTAAGACAGGGTCTGTCTTGGGCTGAAATCTAGGTTGACCCTGGCAGTTGGTGCACTGCCCTATGCTATGTGCTGACTTTAACATTGCAATATAACCAACATTCTCATGTCTCCCAGGTGTCCAGGGAAAGTGTGGGACACTAGCTTTCAAAGACAAGGCAGGCTAAATAGCTTCATCAATAACACTGGATGCCGGACGTATTGACAGGGACATTTATCCTGATTTGTCCCATGTCAATAGCAAATGAAGCTGTAAACCTGCCACGGGTCCAGCGAGTAACAGCACAGCTCTGGAAGAGCCTGTACAATTGTAACTGCTTCCCTGTTGAAAGCCCCTGCTGCAGCACTGCCCATCCATGCTGTAAGTTATGCAATTATGGTATATCAATCAAACCAACCATTAGCATATACTGTACAAGTCTTACTTATGGTCCTGCTAAAGACAAGTGTTGATATTAATCACTGAAGCCCATCCAGATCTATGCTTAGTGTATGACAGATGCAGGGTGACTTATTTGGCATGATGCATGGCATGAAAAGTAGATTAATCTCACACATCATACTTATATTGCTCAATCCTTTCTTCTACAGGCATGGATTGTATGCATGGGATACATGGTGTGACATTGCCAAATGCTCCATGTAGCAAAAATTGCATTTGACCCGGATCCAAACCTCCAGCAGTAATTTTGGGCTTATGGCATAATAGTGCACAAATGGTGCACCACTGGTATTCCTTCATATAATGCATGAACGTGCACCCCTGAGGAATTAGAGAAATGGGAAACAACCCTGACAAATATGACAAAAAAAACAAAAAAACAATGAAACTGCTACCAGATGAGAGTGCGGCCTGGGCAGAATTTAACGTACTTTGGAACATATTGGAAAAAAAAATAGATTTGTTTGTCAAAATTCAAAATGCATGCATTCACTTGCATTCAAGCTTCAAAAAAACATATTTTGATTGTTTCCCTTCCATTACCATGGCAACCTGAGTTAATCAAATGCTTTGTGCAGTGCAGGCTGGCTGACAGTGATTGGTGAGGAGAGAGAGAAGATGGAGGTCATCGGTCAAACCGCTTTCCTTGTACTCCTTCTTTAGAAAGAGCAACTGCCCTCTAACAGGGGTCACAATGAGACCAATGGTTGTGGAGGCCACAGTTTCAGTGTGTATAAGTGGTAACCACATTGCAATTGGCTCCGCTGCTATATGGAAACAACAAACATGCACTCACGCTTATTTAGTCCAATACTCCACCCTGAACCTACATAAGAGTCTGTATTATGAGCTCAAGACAGCCTAGGAATTGTGATTCTAAGGGCATAATTACTTGTCTCTCTCTAGAATGAGGGTTTAAGCAAAATCGCATTTCTCCTCCCAGGTCTTTCCCAGGTTATAATGGGAATTTGAAAACAGCATGGATGTGAATGTGTGCCTGTGTGTGTGTGTGTGTGTGTGTGTGTGTGTGTGTGTGTGTGTGTGTGTGTGTGTGTGTGTGTGTGTGTGTGTGTGTTGTCCTTAACTGAATATTAATGCTGCTTTGTTCTCATTAATCACATCCTCTGCTCTGCTGATTTCCTTTTAGCCCCTCCATCACATAAAGGCCTCCCCCACTCATAACCCCTACAGACACAGACGCAAACCCAAGCACAGCCTGCCAGACACACACACACACATACACACGCACACACACACACACACACACTCTCACACACATGCATACACAATGGAAAACTCATGGCTACATGCCAACTCAATCTTCATCCGCCATGAGGGACAGTACAAATCAGGAAAACAAAACACTCCTCACACACCGTGTACATCACAAACTCGTAAATCACTGGCCAGGTATAAGGCCATCATAAGGTCTATATCAGTGCACCCAAGCCAAGGATTATTATGCATATATTTCCATACAAATGCACACACACACACACACACACACACACACACACACACACACACACACACACACACACACACACACACACACATTTATTTTTATCTATTTCTGCTTAACCTGTAGAAAAATGATTTAGCATCCCATCTAACAACAGTAGTCCTAACTAAAGGTACTTCCTCTGATGTCAGATGTAGAATAAGGAGATGATATCAGCCTGAAAAGCTTCAGGAGGCATAATAAGACCGCTGCTGTTTTTTTTTTTTTTCTTCTGTATATAAACGGCAGCTCTGGCTCTGACTGTGGTGTTGGAGGCAGAAGGTAAGAGAGGCTCTAGTCAATCTCACTCCAGGAGAAAAATCCTATTTCCCAGCGCTTGATAACCACACACCTCATTTCCTACACATCCCTCATCCCTTGCTAAACAAAGGTGGATGTGCTCTGAGACAGGACTATATAAGTGTGAGTATAGGAGTGTGAATGTGTTTGTGAGATACACACATGGAAAAGGAAGGTTAAAGGGTTGCACAGACACAGAGCAAATAATCTCACTCCCAAAGTAGGAAAAGAAGGAAATCATGCATGGATTTTAAATTTCACAGCTGAGTACTTGGCTGGAAATTGCTAGGGTGAGAAAAAAAGAGTGTCTTTTATTTGGCTGATGATCTCTGAAGCAATAATGTTGCTTGCTTTTATGGGTTGATGTGGGGAGAGAGAAGGGATGAAGGTGGTGGTGGGAGTGCGGGGGGGATTCAGAGGCAGAAATATGGCTTGTACACCGTAGCCCTGCACGCTTATCATTAAAGACACGGTCATTGGGAAGAATGACAGCAGCACATGGCAGGGAGTCAAGCCCGCTTGTGAAAGTCGACACTTTGTTTGCAAATCACCCCACGTTAGTCACAGCGATAGGAATTTCACACTTGCTCTAATAGAAATGTGGAACGTGGTGCGAGATGATGTCAAAGCACAGCCTTGCAGGACACTTCCAAACTGTATCAACTTTGTACATCATTCTGCATCATGCTGAACCTCTGAATCCTCTTCATTTTCTCCTCTTTCAGTAAATGGCTGCCTTTTAAAAAGATGCCTGCCAGCTTCACTGCCTCTTCACTCATTCCGCTGTTGCTCATAGCAAACTGTATAGTCAAGGCATGAGTCATAAATGTGAACAGAGAAGCCCGCTGCTGTTTCTCCCACATTTGTAAAGTGGTCATGTTTGTTTCAATTTCATGGGCAGGTACTGGCCGGCTCTGACCACTGGCCTTCATTGAACAAATAATTAAGTGTGCAAGTGATTAGTCGTGAATCTTCCAGCAGCTCAGCGCTAACAACGCAGCAGGAGCTCATAACAATTTTACAGCACTGCTGATAACACCGTAAAAAAGGCCCTGCTAAAACGCGGGCAGTCTATTCTCCAGACCTCGTACATTTGATTGCTGAATAATTGGCAATCTTTACTACTATTGTACCTCACTGCACGTTGTGGCTGAGTTAGAACGAGCAACTCAGGAACTATATGGCTGTCCACCCTACATGCACAGCATGTGTTACATAGCACCCCATATATTAACAAAGACCCCCTCATCCCATTCAGGTTCAGGTTAGGGAGAGTTAGTGTCTCGTATAAATCTGAAGACATTTTTTCATGAGACTTTTCAAGATGATGAGAGTGAAGAGCAGGAACAGCAGTCAGGTAAACTCATGATCATTCTTCTCAAGACTGGATTGTTAATTAATAATAGTCCAGTAACCATAGCCATGTGTACAAAAGTAGAAAAAGTAGAAACGTGACCATACTGTCTAGTGCTTGTTTAAACCTGTCATGTATCTGTCTTGCCCCTCTTGTCTGGTCTCTGTTTGTTTATCTCCCCTCCTGCTTCTGAGCACATGTCCTGTCTCCACCCATTCCCAGCTGTGTCCTATTTGTAACCCTGCCCCATCATTATCATGTTCCAGTCTTGTCTAATGTTCTCTATGTATATGAGCCCCTTAGTCCCAGTCTGTTGGTCTTCTTGCTTACTTGTCTGCATGTCTTGTCGTTATGGTTATTCTGTCTGTAATCCGTACAATAAATCTACAACCCTGCAAGTACTTCCGCCTCTACCCACCTGTTCCTTGAGTCCACATATGTTACAAAACCTCCTCAAAATTCACAAACACTCTCTGATAATTATTCTGTTCCACCTTGTAGCACTTTATCAGTCATGTGCTAAAATGAGTCCTTTGAGCTGAGTTCCACCTTAAATCCTTCCTCAGGGCTTGGCAACCTTTAAGACCCAAAGAGCCATTTGGACCCGGTTTCCACGAAAAATAAAACACTGGAAGCCACAAATATTTTTTGACATCAAAAATGAAGATAACATGTATTTTGAATTATATTTAAAAAAAATATATATATATATACTTTTATTTTAAGATCAATTTTATTCAATTTTATAAATATTTTTTTAAAGAACTAACAAAAATGAAACAAACTTCAATTAAATACTTTCCAAACCATGCAGAGCCGCAGTATAAGGATCAAAGAGCCGCGGGTTGCCCACCCCTGCTATACACCCACACAATCACTCTTATTGGGCATTTTCATTACCCCGTAAACAGTTATGCAGTTACAGGTGTCTGGACGAAAGTGCTGAACCATTTAAGATCACACAAATCTGCAAGCTAGAGAATAAACAGCTAAATTGGCTTCTTTTTCTTCTATTCAACCTTAAATAGTGAAATTGTTTTTTTTATAGTTATTTCAACTTATGGCACTTTAATACAGTGGGCTTGGTGAGGACCAGTACAGAAAGAGTATAAGGATGTCATGGTGATCACACTCTTCCTACATCAGTTTTAAAAAGCAATGGCTCTCCAGTCTCTCAAGCTTTAGTCGTGGCCTAGTTCAGTCATATCTAGATGGATAGAAAGTAAAGTGTAACATCCTTAAATCCTGATCATAGATATAGGTGCTATTTGGTTTGAATGCATTATTCGAATGAATCTGTTGCATGAAAACTGAGAATCTTGCAGATTCACTTTGTCTATCAAGATCACATTCAATGTAATAAAAATACAACTTAGGCAACTTGAGTATTGCATGTATTAGTTGTTTCTGGCGGAGATGATTGAGCGAGTGATGACCGAAAGTCCGGCCCTGCTGATGCAGATGCTGTGCTATGTTCTGTGGTCTCAGGTCACTGCTGCCAGCTGAATTTCATGCGGCAGATATGCAAAGTCAGGTGGTCTGACCTGCCTTGTTTCCATACAGGGCATGCTTCAGCAAGAGCATGAGCCCTGGCTGTGGCACATCTGAGGCACATTTATGTAAAGTTGCCTGGCAGGCTATATTTGCTTATAGCAACAGGGCCAGGTGAAGTTTTGTTTAACCCAAATGTATTGTGCTGTGGGAGTGTGCTGTAAGGTTCAGGTTAACTAAGGAAGGTGGCGTGAATCTTGTTATGGTTTTAACTGCTGTACTGCGAGACGAGCAGAGCATTTCACAACAGACCGGTGTGTGAAACCCAGGAGAGAGAGGGCTATTCTTGAAATAGGTTTTGACACATATTCGCCAATGCACATGACATTATTAAGTCTCTCAATTTCACTCCTCCTTTCTCTCTCCAGCCCCTCCTTCTCTCTGTCTCTCTCTCAGAGGCTGCTTTGCTCTCAGCCGAAGCTGTTTTGACCTTTCGTAGCTGTTAGCCCTGGGCCCTCTAGTCCATGTGAGTACTTTGTCAGAAGACCCATATTTCCAGACAGAGGCTATCATTGTGCCTGCATGATCTGAAAACACACACTCTCTGAGCGCACAGAAAGATCCCTGACCAGACCACTTCTAAAGCCTAACACTATTCACTTTTCCACAGTGTATCTGTCCAACCTTAGATTTTGACATGAATGTGGAAACATTTAATTAAATCATTTATTCTAATAATGATGTCTCATAATTCGGAGTTCGACTTGTGCTTTACACTTAAAGATGTACATACTAGTGTGTCTAATATACACTGAACAGCCATAACACAACGTCCACAACGGAGACAAGAGGATGACCAACACAAATTGTGCTGCAACAGATGAGCTTCTGTCACTGACTTTACTTCTACAAGGTGGACCAACTAGATGGGAGTGTCTAAATGACTGGACAGTGAGTGGACATGGTATTTAAACATTCCAGCAGCACTGCTCTATTTAGACTCAACTCAAGCTCCTTGTGTCTGGTAGAAGAATGGAATCAGGAATGGAATCTAAGGTGTCTGAAATCCAGTGTGAAGTTTTCACAGTCTGTGATGGTGCCATGTCATCTGCTGGTGTGGATGCACTGTATTTTATCAAGTCCTGAGTCAGTGTCTACCAAGAGATGTTTTTGCCATTTTATGCTCCCAGCATTACAGATGAAGTGCCTCAAGCTGATCACCTCCATGTCACACAGCGCAGGTGCAGTAACTGAAGGTAGAAGTTAACATACTGTAGAAATGAACATACATGACAGATGCTGGACATTTCTGTATTGTACATAATTTACTTTTTGATCTTATTCAATATGTGATCATTTATGGATATTTAATGAGCCATAGGCCATAGTGATCAATTAAAAAATATAATAATAATAATAATAAAAATGAAATATGCAGTTGACCATTTTAATTAAATTGTGAACAAAAATAAAACTTCACAACATCCTAATGTTTTGATGCACTACTATGGTCACTACTGAAAGGATATATTAATGGCTGTTTCAGGAAGCAGCTACTCCATTTAACATATTTAGTATTATTACTCTATATTTGAATGATTATTTCAGGCATGCCACTATATGTGTCACTGGTCAAAAAAAGAGTCAGTTCCCAGGGCTGACATCCACAGCTGAAGAGCCCTTGTGCAAGTCACCTGACCTCCAACTACTCCAATTAATGGTCTATTATAATGTATAATCATTAGCATATTGTAGTACAAAATAGTATAGTTAGTATAGTATAGTATTTTAATTCCTATTATTATTATTATGATTACCACACTACTACTAGATATTAATAATATTAGATTCATACATTTGTCAAAACATTTAAACTTACATATTACAGCCTATCTTTCGTTTGTATAGTATTTTGCACAATCGTACTTATATAGCTTTTTAGAAATAAGACACAAAGTCGTAAAACCCAGATGCATCAGTTCTAATATGGAGCAGCACGTGAACATGTTTCATGGTGACACTCAGACAAAGAGCAGCGTCTCTGCGAGAAAGGAAGTGATATACACACTTCAGCTCCACAGCAGCAGATAGGAAATCCAGGGTGTGCATGAATCAAGCCTGTGCTCCCTGTTCTCTGATTACTGTCAGTGATGACACAGTGCTCCATGGTCTCTGTAAGAACTCCCATTATTTGTAATGGAGGAGAGGAGAGGGGAGCCCAAGCAGCTGCATCTTCCATTCGTTCCACAGCGCTGCCCTAAAATGAACCAGTCACTCAGGGCCATTAACATCCTGCAAGCTGCTGTCGTTAAATGTTCAAAAACGAGGCATTCCTGCAGATACACGCGGACAAGAGGATCTGAGTTATGGAACTGTGTGAGCGTGTGTGTGTGTGTGTGTGTGTGTGTGTGTGTGTGTGTGTTTATGTGGGAGTGTGCAAGAAAATTTATTTCAAGGCACTGCAATATGTTTGAATTCTATTTCCATGCAAGGGGAAGGGTGCCCACGCATATGGAATGGATGTGATTTATATGTGTGTGCCTGAAATAGAGTTGGAGGAAAGCACAACATATAGCATAATAGAAAAGAATGATAGAAACTGGATGTGGATGTGCATGTGAAAAAGGAGTGGGTGTGTGTATGTGCTGGTCTCATTTCTGAATATAAATGGAGTCTTTTGCTCTGTGTGTACATTCATGCAGGCAGGCCTGATGCACATGTATTTTTTATCTTTACTAGCAAAGATGTGTGTGACCTTGAAACTTTGTGTGTGTGTGTGTGTGTGTGTGTGTGTGTGTGTGTGTGTGTGTGTGTGTGTGNTGTGTGTGTGTGTGTGTGTGTGTGTGTGTGTGTGTGTGTGTGTGTGTAGGGGGGTATGTATATGTGTGTTGGAGGAGACAGACACAGTGTGCGTTCACCTTCAGTCTAAGGGCAAGGACATTAAGTTCTGGCAAGAACACTAGGGTGCAGTCATCAGGCTTAAGACCCCAGCAGTGTGTGTGTGTGTGTGTGTGTGTGTGTGTGTGTGTGTGTGTGTGTGTGTGTGTGTGTCTGTGTGTGTCTGTGTGTGTGTGTGTGTGTTTACAATGGGATGTCATAAATATAGTCATGATGTCTAGGTGTCCCAATGATCCGTAGTGTATTTAGGCATGTCCCAATTAAGGACGATCAGGGCCAATTGTTTGTACTGTTTGTACTGTTGTAGCAGAACAGCCTCAGGCATTATCTAGACACCATTAAAAACATTATTCACAGCCCACAGCAGTGATGAGTAATGGGACAGGATCTGCAGTGTGGAACTATTTTACAGTGGAACATAGAAATGTAAGGTAACATCTGTGGTTCTATTGTTATGACATGTTTGTCTATTTTCTGATGTTTTTGTCAGTGCAACCTTAACCATGTGGGGAAATACAATCCCATCATGTATATTGAATTATGGCTGGTTCCTCTCTTAAATAAACACTCTGTTTAACCAGGAGGAATACAGAACATTTTTCTTTGGTTTTCTAACAAGCACTGAACTGTGTTCTGTCAGCTAATGCACAAATCATAATGTATAACCAAATCATAGAACATTTACAACACTATTAAACTAAAGGTAATGTTCGGAGAGTGTAGCACTATAAACATACCAACCATGAACTGATTTCACTGCAATGCTTTTAAGTAAGTGGGAGCTGAATGATAAGGAGTTCAGGCAGACTGTATTGTAATTTATTAAATGCAATGATCATTTAAGTCCAGAATGTCATATAAACTGTCCACAAATACAAAGGGACCTTCCTGTTAAACTAAATTGCTGTGTCATTCATGGAAACACTAAAATTGGTGAATTGGGTCAGATAATATTGAGTATATATACACTTTACAGTTGAAAAAGAATTTAACCCACATCTCTCTCTCTCTCCCTCTCCTCTCTCTCTATACACGTGCACACCCACACCCACACACACACACACACACACACACACACACACACACACACACACACAGACATGCATTCATGGCTGCTAAAGATGTAACCCTGCTCATGTTGCAGCCTGTGGATTGACTGAGCTGGGCTTATTGATGCAACTATTCCGAAGCTGAGAGCAGAAAGAGGAGCTCTATTCTGCTCTCACTGGGACTAAAGCACTTTAGTGTGGGTGTGTGTGTGTGGGTGTGTGTGTGTGTGTGTGTGTGTGTGTGTGTGTGTGTGTGTGTGTGTGTGTGTGTGTGTGTGTGTGTGTTTGTGTGTGTGTGAGTGTGAGTGTGTTCAGGGAGAACGTAAGACATGGTGTATAATTAGTGTGTGTAACGCGTGGCTGGGCTGTGTTTGGGTCTGGCCGGGTGCAGAACCAGCACATTGACTCATTTGGCTGCACCTCTCCATCTTGACATGAGATCCGGCCCTGTGCACACTAGCCAATTAAAAAGTGAAGTCAGTGACTCCACTAATTGATTTACTGTAGTGCCTTTTTATTTTGGAGTGAATAGTCAGGGCTAACCTACCAGCTACGCGACTCATTTCGTTTCAAGGCAGAAGGGCAAGTACAGGTGACCATAGTGAAGTGGTATCTCTCTCATAGTCATTGTTAAAGGGCAAATTTTCACTCTCATTGACAGAATCTTAATTTCCAGTTGCTGATAACTGTTAATACAGCTCTGGAAAAAAAAAATCATTCCATTTTTTTTCCTCAAATCTGCTTCCCCCGAGGTAAGGTGCACATTGACCCACTGTGCTGCTCACAGGGGAATTTACCTTCTGCATTTAACCCATCCACACAGTGCTACACACATACACTGAATTCACACCCTAGGGGGCAGTGAGCACACATACCTGGAGCAGTAGGCAGCTCTATCCATGGTGCCCGGGGAGCAGTTGGGCAGTTAAGTGCCTTGCTCAAGGGCGTTTCAGTCATGACAGTTCAGGAATTCAAACATTGGATGCCTCTTAACAAGAGGTCTGTCATTTCTACCCCAAATGGTTGCATTTTATTTGGAATTTGTGAGAAATGGTTGAAAAGCTTCATAGTACAAAATAAAAAAAAAAGTTTATTTTACTAAAACACATGTTTGTAAATAGTAAAACAAGAGAAACTGGTCATGTGGAGTGGTCTCTTAGTTTTTTTTGTTTTTGTTTTTTCCAGAGCTGTAAGAAAAACAGCAAAGAAAGTAATATTGTCATTACCAGTCATACCAGTCTTGTGTCTTACTTCAAACCATGTTACACACTTTTCCTAATAATAAACTGAATGACACATTTACTAGGATCATTTTGGTGGTGTTTAAGGTTGTGGTGGATCTGTTATATACAAATCAGATCAGATGTCTGTGCTACACAGAGCAATAGAGGATTTGTTCATTTCATTCTCACCCACCAGTCCAAACAGGACATGACTGACTACATCATCTACAGCCCTGAGATTTCTGTGACGCAGAGAACACAGCCATGTTTACCAATATACTGTAGATTAGACAAAAAGACACTTAACCACATTTAATCCAAAAGCACAAAAGCAGGATGAAATTTAAATCCAGCTACCTTTCTAAATTACAAAAGACTTAATATATATATATATATATATATATATATATATATATATATATATATATATATATATATGACATGAACAAAGGAAGATGTGTCTATCCTTTATGCTGTAAAGATGAACTTGCCAGAATATGACAGTAACCTTCATTGGACTGTTAGAAAGACTTAGATGTTTGTGTTACATTTGGGAAGTCAAATCAATGTTTTGCTTAAATATTTATTTAATGAGGACTGTTATGTCAAGGCTTTTTTGGGGGTGTGTTATATACCTTTTTTAACTGCAGACATGAGCTCAGTCTTCATGGGTGTATGTCAGTCATTCTCAAGCACACTAACTTCTGTCCTTTTTTAGAGAAACTGATACAGATGTACAGTTGCAAGGAGGTTTTAGGATTAAAATTTCAAAATAACAAATTGTACACATTTTACACAAACACATTTTAATAGAGTATCATTTTGCTGTTTGTAAAAGTGTAGATGATGATGCATATTTCCTTAAAAAGGAAGTAATTGAATATTTGTTTGGAAAATGACTTTAACTCTGTTCCATCCACTTCATTTCCAAATTCACACAAAGAAGAAGATTGAGAACCCCTCCATGATCCCCTCCATCATTGCTATGAAGCTTTTATTCCATGCTAATATGCACCTCAATGGAGCTAAGAGGGAGAAATACAGCAGAGACAATCTGAAAATATCAGCTATCACAGAATTAGGAGGGTAGTAAAAATAGGGATGATTTATCCCTCATGTTTGACTCTAGCAGTGTGCTCAGAAACCTTTTCCTTTAATTCATCCATGTGGGGCAGTGCAAAATGGTGCTACCTTAATTATTGAGTGTGCTACCTTAATTGATTCTTTCCAAGCAAGCACACAAGCTCATTCCGAGTACAGTTTTGTTTTATTTGATCAGAGTGAACAGCACTAAGAAATCTCATTAATAAGAGTCGATAAAATGACAGAAATAGCCTCCTTAATGCGTCTGCCCTAAAGGGATGAAAGCTCAGAAATAGACACTTTTCTAACTCTGCATTAAAAGGTTAGAAGACATTATAGGCAACTTTCTTCAGTATTTCTGATGCCCACCCTCACATCAGTAACTCTGAGCATGCTCTGCTGTCTTTTCCCCAAAGGCAGCTTGGCAGACGGGGCAAATATAAACATACATTTGACTCACAGGTAAATCCACAGCATGCGAATTCACACTTGTGGCATTCATGAACACAGACCTTCGCATCCTCTGTACATTCGTGGGTTTACTTCTTTATCTCTTTACATGGCTATAGAATCCATCCACAAATATATGCACAAATCTACAATACAAAGAACAGCAGTTCTTTGAAAAGCCACATTAGTCAGAGAAAAACTCTCCCTCAATCCATTTTTAATGCTTTTTCTTTTTATGATTGTCTCAAATCCCAATCCTTATCTGGCTGCTGAGCTTCAGAATTCTCCTCATAGCAGCAGCTCCCCTCACAGCTTTTTTTGTTTTAATTGTGTTTTTGTTTATTGCTGGTGAGACCGAACTCAACATTCGTAAGCTGATTTGTATACATACATAGATATTAGCGGTGCTGCCTACAAGAGGATGAATGTCATGAATAATTAATGGTTCCTTTAAGAACGTGCCATCCCTCCTCTGAAAAAGGCCCATTAATATTGAAGAAGCTTAAGGCTTCGTTAAAAGGAGAGGGACGGGCATCAAATAAAGCTGGGAATAAAACAGCCACTTGAAAAGCATGCTGGGAAAGTCTGGATCAGTGCCGTTCATTTGTGGGATACAGCTTCCGACCTCCTCTATTTTCCTGATCTACGAAAGACTAAATCGCTCTTTGAGCTTAGTTCATGTACAGTTTACTAAATGGGAAATATATGAATATAGATAATTCAGTTATAAACCATCCAAACTCCAGTTGCACAAAGTTGCTGAATTATTTGAAAGTACTTGGATGTTAAGTCATCATATTATGAAAAGTTGTAGTAACTGATCATGTTTCAGATTAAATTGGAAAACCTGGCCTATTCCTTTAATTAAAGTTAACTCTGAAAATCAAAAGAGGGTGATGCATGCCCAAACTTACAGTATATTTCAATATGTGGCACATGCTAGTTTACTCTTTTCTTGACCATTCCTGGATACAGAATGCACTACATAAGGTTTAGTTTAAGTCTCCTTATTAAGTGTCAGATTAAATTGATCATAAAGAAAATATCCTTGCTTTTAAAGCACCCACGTGGGCACACTTCATTTGACCTCAGTGTGGGTGTACCTTAACAACCAAGCCATATTTAGCAAGTACCTTACACACCATTGCACATTCTCAGAGACCTGTAACCTTGCAAATGCTGATGTGACATCTAGGAAGACATCTACTTGCACGTGCATGCATAAGCCTCACGTAACACAACTCACGTAAACGCATACAGATTGCCCTTAGGGGAAAAAAGTCCACTTTGAAAATGAAAATAAATAAATCATATTGCCCTGATTGAGGCACCGCTTCCCTCGGCGCCACAAACACAGCATTACTGTGACAATGCCGTCCCGCATGGGCTCACAAGTCTATTTGCAGGCAGGTATTAAGTCAAACCCGCTCATCCAAAAAAACCTTTGCTTCCAAAACAGAATGTCTCGTTCACTACTACCTTCCTCTCTATCATACACACATCCTGTGTTGCTGAAATAGCTTCCCAGTTGGCAAAAATTCAACATTAGGCCCTTTATTCTTTGCTTTCGTCCTTTCTCTTCCCCCATCTTTATCTCAGCTAGCCACCAGGGTAGTTAAAAGCAAATAAAAGCGTTTAGTGTGGAGTTTATGCAGCAAGAAACAAGTCATAAGCGGGATTTTATCAAGGCCATAAAGTGCATTTCAGCAAGAAAATGGGACATGCTTGAATCGCTGTAAAAGACTCCATTCTGGTCTGAGCAACAAATCATACCTTCTTTCCTTTTGCCACCATCACGAGTCTCTTATTATTTGCAGCTATGCGAGAGTGAGAGAATTCTCGAAGGACGGAAATATATCTTCATTTATGACAGTGTTAAACACCGGCCTCTATTCTTTCTCAGACAAGCCTTCTGTTCTCAGTGTCAGTAGCAGATTTAGCAGAGGGGCTTTCGAAGTTCTGTGAACCCTTGATACCTTGATCTGAATCTGAAGACAGGACTACACTGTTTTACCATAAGGACAAAGGAATTCTTTTATTTCTATAATGATTCAGGAGGCTAAATCCTACCCGAGGTACAATTTATGTGCTTTTACGTAGTCATTTCTTACATTTATTAAATAAACAAGCTGTTTTAATCTGCGGTTACATGCGATTTTTAACCTGATTTTTGCTACAACTGTGAGACTGGTTCTATTCTGATGATTTTTTCATCAGTGGGAGCTGACAGTTGGAAAGATAATTGAGTAGTGTGTGAAGAACACATACCCTTGATTGTCTTTCAGACCAGTCAGAGCACATCAAACATATTTGATATATTTTGCCCCAACACATAATCTAGTAGTGTATACTATTCAGTAACTCAGTCTGAATGGATTCCGTCAACAGCCAATGAAACCTGAGCACAGAAACACAGGCTGTAAATCAAGAAAGAAAGCCATGTGTTATTTTACATTCCATCTTAAATAATGCAAGAACTGGTGCTAGAATGTGTGAGATACAGAGCACCTTTTAAGGTGGAACTGAAGGTGGAACCAACATCTGCCTTGTATGAAGAGCAACCTCCAACCACTACTACAAACCCTTTCTTTGCATTTTAACATAACAATTCTGTTCAAAAGGAAGAACATGTTATAATAATGACCACAGCAAGCTGGCTGGTGTACTTCCATGGTAAAGCAAGGTATATTCTGGGTTATGTTTATTTTATTTCAGTAGGAGTTTGAAGTTGCGTAGTAATAGTAATTATACTCATTTGACCCACTATGTTGAGCACACACAGGAATTAGACCTCTGCATTTTACCCATCCACACACTGTGAATTCACACCCCAGGGGGCAGTGAGCACACGTGCCAGGAGCAGTAGGCAGCCCTGTCCTCAGCACCCAGGGAGTTGCTGGTTCAGTTATTTGAACCAGCAACCTTCCAGTCACAAGGCTGGTTCCCTAATCACCAGGCCACGGCTGCTCTGGCTGCTAGTGCTTGATCCCTAGTTGTTGTAGTTTTTTTTTTTCATTTGCCACAAAAATCAACAGAACTCAGTTTGGAAGTGTGAAATACATAGTCTATGTACAATCTGCTACGACACTTTATTTGCTGCACCTTCAAGATTGACATGACAAATCTCAAAAAGGATTGGATAAGTATTTCCTGTATTTCCAGATTTGACTTGTCTGAAAATGGCATGTCTAAAATGTTTTGTGTCATTGAGATCTTTCTATAGGTTCTTCTGAGATCTTCAATAGAACACATTCTGTCAGTGTTTGTTTATGGAAATTGCATTGCTGAGGGCATGACTTTATAAACCGGTTAGGAATGGATGTATATAACCTAGCAAAATTCACTGATTTGAAGGTGTGTTCACATATTTTTGGCCATGTAGTATAGATTTAAACAATTGTCTCTGTATTGTTCCCCATTGGGAAAGAAGTATTCATGCTCATCCTTAGGCCAGGGCAGACCCTCTACTGTCATTGTCTGGCAGCCAGGGCATTGCCACACTCCTGTGTGTTTAAGCTTGAATTAACCCGAACACACTCATACATGCCCGGCTTCTTCCATTCTGCCTTTCTGCAGTTCATGCTGGGGTCCCAGCATCCTCCATCTCTGGATCATCCCCTCTCATCTTCCAAAGGGGCATCCTGGAGTTTAGAGCACAAAGGATTGCTCTTTCACTCCCCATGTAGGTCGGCTCCCTGCTGGGCTCACAGCATGCCAAATCGGACGCTGTTTATGGAGAATATTGCAATCAGCAGCTTCCTCCAGTATATCCAGCAAACCCCAGTAACCTCCTGCCTTTCCGTCCAGTAGGCAATAGGAAGTGGAGGTTTAGAGGTGGGGGTGGCTGTGTTAGCCTCTTTTGAGTGTGTGACAGGCAGAGGGAGTGAGCCGGGTAGCTGCTGTCTTCTTAACAGGATTACATTGTAAGCAGGGCCACAAGACACACTTGCAGAGAGAATGAGACTCCATGCCTTACACACGCACAAAGACACAGTCAGGACCTCACATTAGCCTCTGTGCCTTTGGTGAGAGTGTGTTTATGTGTCTGTATGCACCAGGGATACACCAAAATAGATATTTTTGGGCCAGTAACGGTAACTAATTACTAATAACTATTTATGATCAGTACAAGTAGCAAATTACTTTTCACATTTAGTTCATAAATAAAAAAACAGCCAGCATTAAGATGTTTGAAAAAGGAAAAATGATTTTAAATAATAGTGACAAATTTTGCTAACTCACCAATATCTTCCTAAGAAGTTTTGTAAATTTGTTGGATTAACACCATAGAATTATTTGAAGCTATGCTCTGAAAATGATTGCAGCCATCATCCTAGTAAATTGAACAAATTCTAAATTTGAGAACAGTGATGAATGTCAAAATCTTTTAAAAAAACTTAAGTGGGTTTTAAGACATTTTTTCCTGAATAATGATTGGTGAATGAGGCACAGTGTTTATATATTATTATATAGGTTACATAATATAATATTTATATGAGCTAAAGGTGGGGTTCTAATTGACCATTTGTAATTCCAGTATCTGGCTGATAATAATAGATAATACATTTTCCAAATTATTAGCAAATAATACATCAGCTGCCCATACATTATGCATTCCCAGTATGCATGCATGGGAATGCTTTTTGCCAAAGGGAATGGGCTACCCTTAGAAGTGTGTGAAGCATAAAGATTCTGTTAGAAAGTATGCATGCTTTTCACTGCTGGCTGGACATGGGACAGTCTCTGTTAATGAGGGTGAAATTGCAATGCCATTATAGCAGCCTCCCAAGCCCTCTGGGTTATTACACCCATTGTTAACCAGTTATGTCCATCCGTTCAGTCAAACAGTGCAACGTTGTCTCCTCAAAGTAGCTGGAAGACGCTTGAAGTATGGCATTGTGTGCAACTGTACCATTGGTATGAATAAAGGCCTTTACATGCCATAGCTGGCCAGTCAGCTTCATGCCACGCTCAGTTTAAAGTTTTCCTTTGATGCCTTAGGGTTCCACAAGAGGAGATACGGAACTTCATCTCTGTCTTGACAGACACATCTTCCATTAGTTATGGTGCTATCTCTTCAGCTATTCACTGTGAGGTTTTTTCCCTGTAAAGTGGTACACACTATTTGGGCTGGCCCTGTCTCTGTGAGTCCCGTATCCCTGTGGCTGCTTACATAAACCACCTAAAGTCAATTCCGATTGTGGCGGAGCTGGTCTGATGTGGATATATTTAGCATAGCATTCTCTTTATCTTTTTTAACCACTGTGTTTGCCTCCCCGGCCCTGCATGCCCAAGCAGCAATGAAAGATTCATGTATTCCTGCCCTCCGGTGGTGCAGTGGCACACTTACTTTACATCCTGAGCAATTAATGTCCAGCAGATCCAGAGTACAATGCAGCGGTCCCACTCGGGCCACTTTAGGGCATTTCCACTGGGGACATGGTTACGTCACTGACCCTGAAACAACTAGAGGCTACAGCCAGGAACCGTGGTCCTATCAGTTTTACTTTCATATGCCTACCCACTAATGGTTTATTGATTGTGTATGTAGTGGACTGTGCTGTGCACGAGTCCTTCTCACTCTTACCCTCTCTCTCCTTCTCTCCCTGGAAAGTCTGGCGTTTCACTCTGGAGAAGGGCCAGCAGTGAGGCACTTTGGGGTTTTAACGACACAGAAGGCTGTATGCCACCCAGTGCCAAGGTCATGCTGTGCCGCCATATTGTATTTTATGAGAAGGTGGGCAGCACTAACTACTGATATGGCCTCATGTTTGATTTATCTCCCCTGCCAATGGCGCACAGATCCTCCGCAGGCTGCTTTCCAGAATCTTAATGCACTTAGTGAGTTTAATGGCCTTTATCAATATGTATATCATACCCCTAAAACTATTAGCAGCTTCCAGGTAGCATCTTTTATGAACAACTTTCTCAGGATGTAAAGCATTGTCTGTCCAAACACATGCCCTAGACTAACCTTTTCAGAGCACTCACTCATGTTTGTGGTACTACATGTCAGCAGCCTCTCTCTTGCTGAATAAAACCTATAAATGAAAATATGCATATAAAAGCCAACAATCAGTTCGCTTTGTTACATTTTCATTCATTCTTTGTTCATTTCATTTTTAATTTACAGGTGACCCCAGTAGCAGGACCCCCAGAAGGGGGCACCAGAGTGACCATCCATGGCGTGAACCTGGGCTTGTCCTTTTCTGATATGGTGGATAATGTGCAGGTGGCAGGAGTCCAATGTACTCCAAAAGAGGACGGTTACATCATTGCTGAACAGTAAGTGCTTACAGAGTCACCTGACCAAACTGATATTGAAGCCCTAAAGATGTATTACAGTATTGGGCAATATATTGTTGTTAAAGCATTCCTGTTTAGTGGCTTGTTTTGTAATATAACAAACACGTGTTATATTGCTTTCAGGCTCATGGACCTGTTTTTATAGATGAAGACTGTTAAATTTCTATAATCCATTAACCATAATGATGGTTACATTTTCTAATATGTATTGATAAGCTAATTGTCATACAAGCATCCAAGCTTTTGCTGGGTGGCAGCTGTGGCCTTGTGATTAGGGAACCAGCCTTGTGACTGGACGGTTGCTGGTTTGATTCCCTGAACTGGCAGGGCATGACTGAAGTGCCCTTGAGCAAGGCACTTAACTCCCCAGGTGCCCACCATTCTGGGCACATGTGGTCACTGACCTCTGATGTATGAATTCACTAATGTGTAGGTGTATGTATCACTCTGTGTGGATGAATTAAATGCAGTAGGCAAATTCCCCTGTCTGCAAGCACAGTGAGTCTATGAGCACATTTATCTTTATTTACTGACTTTAACTTATGATATGATATTTAAATGTAGATTTTCATTCAACCACAGCATGCTACTGATAGTCAAATACTCTCTGAATGCTGTAACCTGTCCTGTTTGTAATAATCACAATGTTACAATTTGTGGGTAAATGGAGATTTTAAACAGCATATATGTGTACATAGAAACAGGTTTGATCTACAATCCGAGGTGGAGACAGCAAGAAAATTAATATATATGTGGAATAAAAGTTGACTGAGAATTGAACCTTGAGGGATCTCTTTCATGACAGGTATTTAATTTGATTTGTAGATTTGTACTTACCTCTTGCTGCCTATCCAGAATGTAAGGTGATGTGACTTTGAACCCTGTCCGTGCCCAGCCATCCATGGTTGGCAGTTCAAGAGATATAATCTAAGTAATTTATGAGTGGCTAATGGCTAGTACAGTGCAATTGTCTGTTTGCATGCATAATAGAACTGCGCAGTTAACATGTTCTTCCAAATGTGTTGAGGTGTAAAGTGTATAGAAGCCCCTACTAGTCCTCTCAACTTGGTGACAGTGATAGGATGAGATTTAGCTAAAATCTTAATATCTGTATTTGTCACGGTGTTTACCAGCTGAACAAAACCTAAATCCACACTGTCCAGCTAGTGCCATGAATGGAAAATCTTGAAAAATGCATAAATATGCCTGTATATCCATGAATTAAATCCTGTCATGTTTAGAACAAAAAAAAATAGTTCAACTTATCTTTGATGTCTCTCAAAATAGAACATGCTGTAAAAGGGGACTGCCCAAATTAATTGCTTGGTAGAACAGAAAGAGGATTCATTTCAAATAGAATGTCTGGGCTTTTTTATCCACTATGAAGCAGCATGTTTTGTACACACACCAGGCTCAAAGGCATCCAATTAGAGTTGTCATAACAGTAACGCATGTGATCCACTTCGTAAAGGGTGCTCATGGGGCTCTGCTTTGCTCCGATGAACCTTTCTTCTCAGAAAGGAACATCTTCACAAAGGCACTAGAAACAACAGTGTGATGGACAGCATCCCTGCCGACAGCGGTCACAGCCCCTTGTGAGCAGGAAAAAAGAGCCCAATTAGATAGGAGGGCAGACCAGGCTAACCTCTGTCTGCAGGAAGTCAGCTATCCACCCCATAACACCCCCTATTCCTGTGATCCCTCAGCATCTGATTGTGTTAATTCTTTTAATTTTGCCAAATGACTTGTTAACCCTGCCCTCACAGACTTCTGCAATTATCCCTGCCAGTAGTTTGTATGTCCATAGCACATAGCACTGCTGCAGAAAGCAGAACGTGGATGATTCCGCTGTTTACTGTGGGGCTGCTGCTGTTCCAGTCACCTACATACTGGTCTGTTTCAAGCCTGGTTCACTCACCCTTACAAAGCCTTCTCTCCTGCACACGCTCCCTCTGCAGTCTTCTTGCTGACCCAAAAAGACCTAGAATAGAGCAAATGTGACAGAGGGAGTCAGGCGAAGAGAAGGGAGAGAGAGAATACTATCCACTGGGGGCTCATACAAGGTGGTGTGGTTAGAATGAAACATTTGCTCTGTAGACAGATCTATGCCTCTTCTTTTGCGAACCATGTGGTTGTTACCTTAATTCCTCCTTGTCCTTTTCCTTGAATTGGTCGTGTAGTTGACCGCGAGGAGCATTACTGTTCCAAATAGAAAGCACATAGTGAGCAACAGAAAGTGTCTCATATATAATCATTATCTGAGTTTGAAGTTATTTTAAAAACAGCATACAGTGTATGCCTGTATTGCCGTATACACCGATCATTCACATGATTAAAATAATGTTGTGTGGGTCACTTGGCTCAAAACAGCTCTGAACCATTAATACAAAACATAGCTAGCTTTAGGTTTTTTAACAACTACTGCTACAGTAGCTCTTATTTTGGATCTAACCAGACCTTACCAGTTTAACCGCTTCCAACATGTCACATGTTCCAACATGACACCTTAAGTATGCACTGCACACTTGCTTCCTTAACACACTCATCATCAGTTGTTACACAGAGAGTAGCACCCAGAAGCAAGTTTCAGATTGCAGAACTATTTGGAAGGAAGATAAAATATTAATAAATAAATTATTAAAATATTTCAAATTTCAAATTCAGTTCAGATAAAGGTGTAGTTGACCTAATAGTGTGATAATCCATCCCATGATTGAATATTCCTAATCAGTTCCTGCATATTTTGCAGTTACTGTAGTTAGACCCCACACCATGAAATTAGCCTTTTTTGGCACTGATTACATTGGCTCCACACACAGCTGCATTGGTTGTCTTCTACCAACACAAAAGCAGGACTTGTAACTGAAGATGACCCACCTCTGTTAAAAAGTGGTTGGTGTGGTGCCACAAATAACCAGTGAGCCACCATACCACGTGGGACACAGGAGTTCCCACAATTCCCAGTCTGAACATCTATGCTATGCTATACCAATAAGAGTCCTTGGGCAAGACTCCTAACACTACTCTGCTCCACCTCTGTAAAATGAGAAACAAGCTCTGGATAAGAGCATCAGCTAAATGGCCTAAATGTAAACGTAAAAGTGACTTTATGACAGTCTTGCACAACACCAATATTCATTGTAATCAGTTTATTCTTTCTGGGTGCAACTATTTTTTTTTTTTGAAAAGTTTACTGCACTATGGCTGATTGGTGTATAAGTGCACAGTGGCCAAATTGGCTGATTAGCAAAGAACATTCGTTTGTGTCTCAGTAAATTCTTTCTGCTTTCTTTTATTTATATAATGGATGACAAGGCACCCAATTTACTTTTAATGTTTCAACATGAGCATATAATTGTGAAATAAAATATTAAATATTCTTATTTTGTTCAGGTACTGTGCAGTTTCTCAGTGACCAGGTGGTTTTGTGTATACATTTCCATCTTTGCATAAACATGGTTTAAAAATAAATGTATGAATGTATATTTTAAAACATATACCAATCACATCTTCAGTACCCGAGTAATAGAACAGAGTTGTAGGGGTCCAGTGTCCACAAACTATGTATAAGTAGTTTGACCAGAGGCGGATGGGTCCTCCCCTTATGAGCCTGGTTCCTCCCAAGGTTTCTTCCTCCAGTTGAGGGAGTTTTTCCTTGCCACTGTCCCCATGTGGCTTGCTCACCAGGGGATCTGTCATTTATACTTTGTCTTTGTTTTAACCTTTCTTATTTATTTATTTATTTATTTATTTTATTTCTGTGAAGCTGCTCTGTGACAACTTCAGTTGTGAAGAGCGCTATAAAAATAAATTTTGATTTGATTTGATTTGATCTTGCCTTTGTTCAAAACTCTTAAAAGAGGAACAAGACATTGTTAATACAATCATTCATCTAAACATCTGGGTACTACAGTTATAGATTGCAATTGACTGTAAAAGATATGGTAGTGTTTAAAGCAGGTTTTCTTAACAAAGTATCCTCAAAAAGTGCTTGGATAACACAAGCATCCACTGGGTAACGCAATGCCTTGGATAATGCAAGCTTATTGCCACCCTCTAGAGTGTGATCACAGATGGCCATTTGTAGTAAGATGCTCATGTTGAACACCCTACTCAGCTCATGTACCATATATCATGGCCTGTTACACTGAGTGAAACACAAGATTACTTGATCTTTAGTAGGTTTTCACCGTGACCTTTTTTCATTGCAAATCTCTTGAGATGGTTGGCCTTGACTCCCAACCCAGTAGTATGCATGCTGAGTTTGTGTGGGTGTGTTTCAGGGGGGTCTATAAATAGTCTCCGTGTCAAACGTGGTTCTTTGTCCCCCTTGCCTATCTCACTGTGGTGCTGAACTAGTATAAGGTTGTAGGCAGAGGATGGCCAAGGCAGCTGTAATTGAAACGCATGGCGTGCTGTCGGCTGTGGGGAGAAGATTTGTCAGCCCTGCTCCCCTCTGACAGCAGTTTAATCAGAGTGGGACAGAGCTGGAGTGAATTCATTTGTATAGAGCCGCAGAGGAGTGTCAGCAGGAAATGAGAGGAGCGGCACCGTAGTCTGGCGAAAGTGCATGCGACACAGGAAGTGGAAAGAGCTCTTCACCTGAGCTGCAGGTGCCTCTAGTCATTTTCTGCTCCATGGGATTGTGTGTCTTCAAATAACACACTTACGATGTGGCACAGTTAACTGTGTCTTAACTAAATTGCTACTGGGGTTACATTTAGAGACTGACAGGTACAAAACAATCAATTTAAACAGTATTTTAAGATATATGTGTATAACTATATAAGTGGTATTTTAAAAGTATGTGACTTTGGTTGGGTTGCAAAATGCCCAGATGCAATATTACAAGCCCATTTATCACCCAATTATTTTTGCCTCACATTGGAAAAAAAAAAGGAAAACCCTTCTTTTATAGTTTCAAAGCGCAGAGAAGCTACATAACATGGTTTTAACACTGTAACACAAATACTGTAATTTACTGTAAGTTTTAGCAGTGTTATCAAGCTGAAAAGAGTCACCCGTGGTCTGGTTTGCTTGGCAACCTGTAATCCCATAACTACTCCAGCGCTGATATACTGCTCTTTAATATCAACAACACCATATTCTGTCATTGCCTTTGCATTTGATCACTTTGCTAGTTTTGACTTAGGCTTTACACGTGTGCTGGGTGTATGTCAGTTTTTGAGGTGCAAATATAACATCAAGACAAGCTTTAGGGTTTAGGTTTTGGTGGAGGAACACACAAAAGTGGTTGCAGTTCATAGTGAGTGCCATGTACCAAACTCATTTTTCAACTATTCTAAGGAAACTAAGGGAAATAGTTTCATATTAAAGTGCAAAACTGTATTTATTGACATAAATCACATATCCTCTGAGATTACCTCCAGCTTGATTAACTTGATCTATCATTAAGAGGACATAGCATAATTAAATGTGCCAGATGACAGCATAATAAAAATGTCACTCATTGATTGGTGCTTGGTGGGAGTATTACAATATGCAAGGCAGTCACTCACAGTTACCTTGTGTGTGTGTGTGTGTGCGCGCCAGTGTTTGACCTTAGAGTCTTCTTTGTCGAGGTAAATTCTTTATATGCTCCTATATGGCCTTACTCTAGCTGGCATCCCTCCATGCAATACATCCCTTAGAACAGCACAAACAAACCCCCCACATGCAGCATGTTGTCATGATTGCCTTGCACTCTTTACTACTTCCCTGCAAGAAGCCAGTCAATGAGCATCGCTTTTTTATTATGCCATTTGATCTGGCCACCTGCCTGCGTGGGTGACACCTGATCAGACAGTACGATAAAGCAGTATTGATCTACTGCAGCTACTCGTTGTGATTTGCACGACCCATGCTGCTGGCGCAGCGGCCCATGGTGCTGTTAGGGGCTGTATTTATGACATTATGGAATCCAATCCTACTGAGGCTATGGCAGCTGCCTGCTAGGGATGTGCACAAGGAAGTTGTGGGAAGTCCTGTATGGACTGAAAGGATACAAATAATGTACTAACAACTTCATAAATCCTCAAGACAGTTATGTGTTAGTCTGTTCATCTGAAAACGGCAGTGTTATTTCTTTTATATTGAGATTATAAATGCAGTGTGCTTAAGAACACAAATTGTGTGCTTACTTTTAGAATTGTCTGTGAGATGGACGCAGCCCCAGAAGACACCAGACCCGGACCTGTGCAGCTGTGTGTGGGCGAGTGTAAGCCTGAACTGCAGGCTCGCTCTTCCCAGCTCTACTCTTTTGTGGTAAGATTTTAATTTCCAGCATGCTTCTGAATTATGCAAGGAGGAGGTGGTAGCATTTGCTGTTGTTTTGGTATCAAGACTTCTCACATTAGTGGCTGCGTGCACTTATGGGAGCTCACAGGTCACGACACCAACGTTATGCATTTGGACAGATGCAGTTTGTAGAGCTTAAAGTTTGAAGTTTGTTTGGCAGCAAAAAAGAGTGCAAGTTACATCCACAGAGACTGTTGTTTGCTTAACTCTCCATGAAGTTTCATCGAGTTTGATCTGAGTTTTTTTTCTTCCTCAACTCAACAAGACAGCAGACTCCTATTAAAATGGATTGCTGTTTTCACTTTTTAAGAGCCATTTTTAAAGCCTGTATGGATCATTTTATATCACTCCACAGGAGATGGACTAAATATCGCAATATTAATACGATAAACCTTGTAGTGTATTAAAATACTGTACATGTACTTTCTGCAACATTTCACATTTTGGCCACTAAAATTCCAGAGCCTGTGTCCAAGAGACCAGTTACCCTAGATATTTATTTTATGCCCATCACTACACCAGCTGAATTTGTACACATTCACGGGTATCCACCATTTACTGCATTTTTCCTTATTTTGTCCCTTGATGTCGATGGATTTATGTTCCAAAAACATTTATAATTCAGTTTGACCATATACGAACCTGTCCATATCCCTCAGAATAAACAGTGTGTTTGTGATACTGTGCCTGCAACACAGATAAGATTAGATTAGATAAATGATACTTTTAAAACGTTCAGGTGGGCTACTGTGCTGTATGCCTTATTCAGAAAGCACTCAGAGTGGAAACAAGTTTGTCTACTAACTTATTGCATCAAATCTAATTTTGTCATAGTCAACTGTAACACCAGTGTTACCACTACAATGACTCCTTCTTTGCAGAATATTTGTAAAAATATAAATACACAGTTCAGTGTCAAATGAAAGAAATAATGGTTGTGGCTGGAGCATATTGTATCCTCAACAACAAACAAATGTATACTGAAGTAGCATATTTATAGTAAACAATATTCAAAATCAGAGTCACTGCTAAATAATAGCTAAATTAATAGCATTACTAATAAAAACCCACAGATGATCTTCAATCTGGCTCAATGTACCAGAAATGTAAACATTCCTTAGATACAGTGGGTATCATTCTATATTTATGGCCACAATTTCGTAACTTTAGCCACAAGATTGATTGGGTTGGTGTCTTCTGGACCTTAGTGTGTAAAACACTAATCATTTATCTGCATCTGTGATTCATAAAAAACACAGTGATAGGTATCGTTTACATATGTACAGTATATATCATGTATTGAATTACTCCTTCAATGTCATTATCGCAAATGCCAACATCGAGATTACAGTTGAGAAATGATGTATCTGTAGATCTAGACTTTGTTTGTGTTTTCAGTTGCTGCCAAAAACAATTGCATAGCAGTGGTTTTAGCCATTGGTGCGGGGTCTCTCTGCTAATGTGGTTTAGAAGGACCTCTTCAAGCCAATCTGCAGCGATTGCAAGCGATTAGATCAATAAATTAGACTTTTATGGCTGATGGTGCCTTTTTATTTGCACTGTGATTTGCACCCACACACAAAAACATTTATTTTAATCGTTTCAGTAGATGATCCTAATGGCATTTACATACTTCCTTATTCAGCATAATTAAAAGCAGTGTGTTTATATTTAATGATCTAATGCAGTTCATGCATTTGAGATGGAAAAAGCTGAAAGTGAAGTGAGTTTTGCACATCGTGCAGTCATATTATTCCAGATTGTTACAAATTACAGCCTGTGCTTGTCATTGTTTTCTTTGTTTTTTTTTTTTTTTTGTTTGTTTTTTCCTCCAACAGAATAAGAGCTACATTTGCTGGAAAAGTGAAGGCCCTGACAACATAATAGAGTTTGTTTTCAGTTATTGAAATATAGAGTGATTATAAACACGCAGTGCCATGGGGAGAGCGCATTCAGCATGCAGACAATGAAAGCTATTAGCTAAATCAAAGGCAGGATGGCAGCCATGTTCCCCTCCACCGAAGAGCACCAGAGGGGACACTTCAGTACCGCACTTAACACACATACATACACCTACCTCACCATCTCACAGCAAATAACAGCTGCTGGTTATTAGCTGAGCCGTTTTATTACGATATGCCACCACCACTTCTCATTCTTGGAGTGTGTCTGTCTGTGCCAGTATATGACCATGCAGGTTTTTTTGTTTTTTTTTGCATGGGCTTCTACCACTAACACCAGCTTTCATATCACAGTCGCGCATATAAACAGCCTGTTATCACTAGCGTTCCTACAAATGTTGTTGGACAACAGAACAGAATCCCAAAGCAGCCCGCCTGTTTTCATAACAACACGAGCTGAGACACAAAACGGTATAAATGTATTTTTAGTCTGTGCGTGTGTGAAGTCGGCCACCAGCCATTTTCCTTTGCCTCTCTTAAGACTCTGATCTGTCTGTTTGTATATTTCTCCATCCTCACGTCTTTGGAGACTGTAAATACATGTTACTTTCAGGACCTGTTTTTTACGATATGGGGAGCAGAGTAGACCGACCTAGATGGGTAAAGCCAAATCGACACTGGAGGGATCAGGAGATGGTTTTTAAGAGGTTTTAAAAGCCTTGTTTGTATCCTGAGCTCTCCTTCCATAAGCCCTCACTCTAGTGGGACATTGAATAACCTTTTATGTCCATTTGTACTTTTTGTCTTAAAAACAGGTATTTGGATACCCAGAAGTAGTGGTAATAGTAATCTAAATTAATAAATAAATAAAACATGGCTGCAGAAAAGGATTTTCACTGAAAGGCACTGTAGTGTAGTAGGATACAGCCCCAGCAACAAGCTTTGCCAATCTTACATCATTTTCCTAGTGTCTATTTATGTCAATTTGAGTGTCATTAACATATGAATTAGCAATACTAAGACCAAACCAGGGGTAATATACAGTTTATACTGAAGTTATGATTTGAACCTAGGAAGTACAATTCCAGATATAGTCAGGCTTTATTCCAGCCCATCTAGTAGGAGAGTGTGACAGACACTCTTTATCAAAAGTAACAGTATACTCTAACAAAGTAAGTGTTTAGCTTCTAATTGTCAACTAACACAAGATCATTCATCATCCTCACCAACTCCCACTATACAGCCAGACTGAGAGGGCTCAATAAGTTGTCCAGGTAAAAAAGAAGAGTAGCTGATATTTTAAGACTTTCTCCTCATTATTTTTTAATCCAATGGGACAGAGCCAGAGCTGAGACAGGAGTTTTTAATGGTGGTAATAAGAGAGCTACAAAAGTTTTCAGAATGTTTCAGAAATATGTCTGCATAATCTCACTACCTCTCTTTTCCACAGACTCCCTCTGTGACAGGACTGTCCCCCAGCCGGGGTCCAGAATCAGGAGGCACTAAGGTGACCATCATTGGGGAGAACCTGGGTGCTGGAAGTAGTGTCAATGTGCTCTTTGGAAACCAGACCTGCGAGTTCTTTGAGTAAGAATGTGTCATTTTTTCTTTCCACTGTTTTCTTGGGTTTGTGTGCTCTTTTAAGGATGTATACAATACACCACGTATATAATAAGGTCTGATTGGCTGACATAAGTTAGAGACTGTAGGTACTTGTAATTGATATATCAGCTGATATTGATGACCTGTACTTTTCTTAGTATTAATGAAAATGTTGCAGATAAAATGTAGATAGAGATAAAATGCAAAGAATGATCAATAACTCCACTCCTAGTCCTGCAATGTTTACATCACAAAGAGCTAATTTCAGTTCTGCTGAGAGACAGTTCTTGACTGATCAAATCTGTCAGAACATCTCTGTTTCATCTATTTGATTCAGATATTGGTATCAACTAGACTTGGTATCCAATGCACTATAATCAGAAGGTCTAGCTCTTTACAATATTTGCATTTCTCATGTCACACTGATATTAAGGTAACTTATTTACTATTTAATTGTTTGCTTGTGTTTGTGTGTCTCAAAAAGGGAAAATAAACAGATGCTGTTCAAATGAGAATTTATTTGATTCATCTGTAACACAGAAATCTCCTGTATATTATTTTCCATGAAGAAATGCTTAAATCTATTGGCAGCTCCAGACTTCTTTTGGGATCTATATGTTCATAGCTTCATACTGTATCTATATAGTGTTATAGTATCTTGAGTGGTTACTATGAAATTCACAAATTCTTCTACTGCACAATCAAAAGTAGAGCCTGTAAGGGGTCAAACTATTTTCTTCCTGCTTTAAGATATGCTTATACTATAAGAATTATAAGGGTAACCTCAAACCCTGTTTGTATCCCCAGGCCATGCAGTATATATATTAAAATATATTATAATAGAAAATAAGTGATTATGCATTTTTCTCATTTAGCTTCTGCTCACTCTCCTTACCATTTTCTTTGTATTTCCACTGTTAGTCTCAGAGGGGCTGCTCGCTCGCTCATCCTGTGTCAGAGACTTGTGTAAATCTTAATAAGCTTCTGATGACCTGCTGCATTCAGTCTCTGTAATAATAGCCTGCAGTCAGATGGCCTTCTCTCCAAGCTTTCTCCTCTCACCTGACACTCACTCAGTGATTCAGCTTCATATGCTTTGCCTTGCCTTGCCTTGCCTTACCTTTCTTTCTTTTTCTTTCTTTCTTTCTTTCTTTCTTTCTTTCTTTCTTTCTTTCTTTCTTTCTCTCTCTCTCTCTCTCTCTCTCTCGCTCTCTCTCTTTCTCTCTCCCTAAAGACAGATATGGGAAGCTGATTGTAATGTTGCAGGGTGCAGAAGTCGATTCTATGTTAATGAGATTATTAATCATCTATGTTAATTATGGACCTCTGTTTTCCTCTTTGTGGCAGTGGAGTGAAATATGCTTACATGTGTATCTGCACATGAGTAAATACTCCTGGCAGATTCTATCAGAAAATGATGCATGTTAAAGCTGAAGAATACAATAGCAGAATGACAAATATGTACTTAAAACTGGATTTAGTGCTTTGAACAATGCTTTACTGTATAGCCTGCAAGATGCAAATGAGGGTTGTTAGATTGTCAAATGCAAAGTCTTTGTCTATATAACTAATGTAAATGTTTTTCATCCATTCTTTCATCTACATTACTATTAAACATCCCCTGAACATGTCTTTTGCTCCCAGGCGGACTATGACAGAGATTGTGTGCTTCTCTGCTCCTTCGCTGACTGGTGTGGGCTCAGTACAGATCACAGTGAGTGTAGACCATGCCCAGGTGAAGGAGAGCCTCAGCTTTGAGTACATTGATGATCCTACTGTGCAGCGCATTGAGCCTGAATGGAGCATTGCCAGGTAAATGTTTCATGAATGCTTAATACAAAATTACAGTATTTGTAAAAAATGTGCAAATCAGTATAATTCATGTTTTTAAAGAAGATACTAATATTCTCATATGTACGTAATGTTGGCTAAGTGGGTAGTATGATGCTGTTATATTTGTGTAAAAGTGGCATGCCAGTTCTGTATCTTTCCGCTTGTAAAATGCAAGTGTAAAGTGTGTCCTTTAGGGAAAGCATGAATTCCATTTACCAACTGTAGGTGGAGCCCAGAAGCAAGAAAATACACTTAATGCCTTGAGTGCAAAAGAGACAGGGTGATTAGAGGGTGCTCTCAAACAGAAGTATAGTGGGCAGCCACCTCAGCACCCATGGGCAGGTGTCAAGGGAGAGAATTTCAGGGGACTGAACAGGTGACAGGTGAACAGGTGGCTGCTTCTCTAACCTTCAGGCCATGGCTGGTGTGAATATGACATGGTTGCTTTCATCACTTGAATGACTCTTTTGATTTCTCATTGTTTGATCTGTAGCCACCTTTAGACACAGGTGGTTAGTGAGCAGTAGTAATAGTTATGTATTAAAATCAATTATTTTTGGAATTCTGCAACTTCTCAAAAGCTCCTGTCGTAAGTGACTTTCCAATGCTTTTCATTCTAGTCCCAACACAGCAAATAGATTTCAGTGCGAATGCCAAATGCTTCTCATCCATGATAGTATTTCCTTTTAGAGTTTAAATAAAAGTTAAGTTTGATTAACTGCCTTGGAAAGTCGCAGCATGCATGTGTCTGGTACTGGCTGCTACAGAATATGCCACAGCAGTGCTGTCAGGTTTGAAATTAGTGCAACTGATGAGCACTTCAGCAGGTCAGAGAAGGGATGCTCAGAACATGTGGCAGAGGTGTGAGCCTGGAGCAGATGGTATGGAAATGAAGTTCAGTTTGAGATCGCACAGCAGGTTCTCAGGACATGGAGACAAAAGGGAAAAGACAGAAGAGTTAAAAGGGTGGGTGGGGGATGTTAATTTTTGATTTGGAACTACAACCCCCCTTTTTTTTTTTTTTCCCCCAATACACACACACACACACACACACGCTTTATTGTACTACAGCTGTATTTCTTAAGCAAAAGAATGATAAAAGCAAACACATGTTCATGTAGAAATAGAAATAGATTTTGTTCTTTTAAACGTTTAAATTAAGCTCTATATTAAGCTGAAAAAAAAACAAACATTTTTATTATTTCTTGACACAAAACAGAAAAGCTTGATGTATAGCATCCTAGGTGCTGATGGTGAGTGTAAATGAAATGTAAATATATATTTTTAATATGTAGTTAAATAAATGTGTAATTGACTTTCAGCAAAAGAAAATAACTATTGGCTCGAAAGGACTAAACATTGTTAGGGATTTATTTAAAATTACAAATTAGACAGATGTGCTATAATAGAAAGATGCTGAAAGGTGCAGTGGAAGTGGCATAGATGCAAAGAGAGACAATGTCCTGTGCTTTGATTTGAGTTTAGGCGAGACAGCAGCACCTCCCCTCGCCTTCTCACATACTACATGGAAAATGGTGGGAGTCCTTTGCTCGTTCCCCTGAAGCTGGCAGATAAACAAATAAAGAGGCAGGGTGGAATGGGAGGGGGTATCAAAGGCTCTGGCAGAGTGCTGTCTGTTCTCCAGCATCTCAGTAGCCTTAAACGCACCATCAACATCAACCAGACCACTGCTGAAGAGAGACGGTGGGGAATTTAGAGTAGGTTGTCGAGGAAATTTCTTTTCCTTCAAGTCTTTGTGTCACAGGGACAGATATGCAATATTAATTACACTGGATGTTTGATGGACAAATGTTGCTATATGTTGCAGCAACCAGTAAAAGAAGTGACAGTACTGCAAAAAGGTTCTCTGTATATATTTTCCTAGCAACTGAACAGTTATCTCTGATAGTTTTGTTGGTCTTCCAGATCTCATCTTAACCCCCACAGTCCCCCTGAACTGGCATTTCATAATAGGATCCTGCACTGTAGAAACTGCAAGATGAAAAGGATTAGCTATTGTCTTATAGCTTTTCCCTGACTTTTAGCCATCGATTACATTTGTTTTCAGATCTTTAGATGGTTGCTTAACCTGTTAAGCCCTGTATGTAAGCCTGTGCTTCAGTTCTTCACTCTCATAACTACATTGCTGTAAAAAGAAATATACATTTTATAGACTCTAACATAGACCCCTGTGGGACTCCACATGATATGCTAAACCAAATATTTAAGTAATTCACAATAGTCTCTGAGTTAGGATTAGTAGCTAAATCACTAATGTAGGGTTCAATGGCTTAAAGGAGCTCATGACTGCTGAGTGTTAGCACAAAGTTTGTAAAGTCAGAGAATTTATAAATCTTGGAAAATTGATTTTGCTGACATAATTACAATTAATGACATGACATTTAAAAAAAAATAGGATTAAGATTTGTTGAAAATAGTGTGGCAGTATATACCAGGACAAGTGGTTCATATCAGGCCAGATAACAGATGTAACATGATTCTAATGTCACTGGAGCGTCTTTGTAAATGGTAGCCATATGGCTGCGCTGCCACAGTCTGAGCATGGCTAATGCATTGCTTGAAGCTTAGAGACACTTTCCTGACAACAGTTGCAGTGGTTGAAACACCTGGAGGGACGCTTTCTCTTCAGCTCATGTCTCTCTGCTTATTTTTGTTGTATATTATCGAGCTGTGGACGACCCCTGAATGTTAAATAGGATCTTTGCAGCTCCCTTCCTTTGGTGTTTTCAAAGGCACGTCTCCCACATTTGATTGCATCTACTGAAGTCAGTTAAAAGCATTTTTAATCATTACCTTCTCTCAAACCTATTATCTTTAGAGCAGTATTTGACAAAAGGAGCAAGTTCTGAAGGCTGGTATGAGTTGAACAAGGGAAAAGCTTGAATGAGGGAGAAGTATGGAAAGTACCACAGTTAGCTCTCTAAGTGAGAAACTTATTTAGTGTCATCATGAAATGGACATCAGTTTGGTTCCTTAACTCTTAGAGCCAAAGATCCACACTTTGTGGGCACTTACATGCCAACATTCTAAGCTACATATCTCAGGATCAGAGTAACCTACAGACATGATGCATATATCATAACAAACATACAAAACATACTCTGTCTGACTCTATAATATTGTTTGATGCAAGTAATTTAAGTAATCAGCAAGTAATTTACAAAACAGCTAATATTCACTCTTTTCCAATTTATTTAAATCCCAGTTAAAATGCCCAAAGGGGCATTTCAGGGTATGTTTACTGCTCTGTCCACATGTACCTGCTCAACCTGCATGCTGACTCAGATCAGCGAGAGATGGTGGGACTAATGATGTTACAGACCCAGAAATTGAGTTATAAATGAAAATGAGAAGGCAGGGGTGGTTTTCTCTCTTTTTTTCCTTACATAGTGTTTAAATTACAAAAATAATAAAGGACATTCAGGTTGTTTTCTTATTTTATTTGGACAACTGTCAAGTACTTTTAAGAACTTGACTAATTTTGAAGGATGATTCATTTCCAACAGGATTTTTGAGTTTTTAGATATAAAACAGATTTTTTTAGTCCTTATAAGCAAAGAAAATAAATATTTGATCAAAACATGGCCAGTATTTACATCTCAAATGAGGACAAATTTGAGGTGCCTAAGATCTTCTGACAATAGCAATATCTGGCATGTGACTGTCAACTATAAATACTTTGCCAATTATTTGGTGAATAAAAGTACCATAAAACTATAAAACATCCCACATAATTGGCTTCTAAAGGTTTATGTGACTTGAAATGGTATATTCAGGTGTGGGAATTATGGAAATTACTTGTTTTGATTGGAAATTGGTTGAATTGTGAAAAGCAAAAATTCCACATTGAGTCTGTACTGGACAGTAGTTTACAGTGTGTGTCTTCTTCAAACTGAATCATTTACTAAAAAGCTAACAACAAGGCTCATATATCAGAAATTGTTGTCTTACTAGGGAATACTTAACATGACCAGTGTTGCAGATAAACAAAGTAAAAGTTGATTTAAGTTTTGATTTCAGATTGAGTTTGTTGTGGGGATTTGTTTGTTTATCTTTTATGTGTTTATTTTTTTTTTTCTATTAGTGGGCACACTCCTCTGGTAGTGACTGGAACCAACTTGGATGTGGTGCAAGAACCCAGGATACGAGTCAAGTATGGCGGCCGTGAGTCAGTAAACGTAAGTACTATAAAATTGAGGTGCTTCAGCTTCTTGGTTATTAGTTCTTTAATTCTGTATCCTCTCTATTCCAAATGACCTCAATTACCTGTGCCTCGTGCTTTTAGGAGAACTGCTCTCTTGTGTGTTCTGATATCTCAGGAGAGAGAGGCTAATGAAACCAAAATTGTATCAGTTTGACCTCAGAGATACACAACCTTGAGCATCGTCATGCTTTGTCTGCAGTTCAGAGTTAATTATCAGTGACTTACAGGGAAGACGCATGAGAAAGCCAGTCTTTAGACTACATTAAACTCATCTTTGTCCTTTCTGTTGACCCACAAAGGCTAGATGGGCTCTGAGTCACCCTTTTAGCTCAAAAAATCACAAACCTCCATTACACACCACAAAGTACACTACCTTGTTCCTGGGTACATACAGTATGTCTAAACAAATTGGAGCATTTTAGCCAGTCCAAGAGAGCAGTGCCAAATGGGAGTCGCTTAACAATTTGCTGTTGTGGGTAAAAATGTTCTGCATAAGCTGTTGCATCCAGATATCCTGCTCACTGGGAGTTTTGTGGAATACTGAATGTAAGAAGAAGCTGAGTGGAGGTTGGAGGTTGGTGGGCAAAGAAGGCAAGGCATGGTGTGGGGAGGGGGGTGCGGTTAATGGGTGTCTGTGGAAGATTAACTACTGTCAGAAGGCTTCGTCAGCATAACAAGGGCCTGCTATAATCAAACTGAGGTTGAAGAATCGTTACAATTTGCATTTGTTTTCAAGTCCTGGGGGTCTGTGTTTAATTAAGGAAATGCTTTTTTTTCTGGCCTGGTCAGGCAAGAAGGGAGAGAGAGGGCAGTGGGTGGTCTTTACATGTGGAGGACATATATTGTCTAAAACTAATGCATAAAAAATCTCATATACTTTCCCTTCTGCATCCGTGCTACCTATCCTACCCCATAGTAGCATCTTTGATATGTCAGATGCTATGATTCTCTTTGAATTTTTGTGAATTGTGAATGTCTGTAGTAGCTTTCGGGTGTTAGATTACACTAATTTCCCGAAAATCAGAGTACATAGTTTAGCAGACAATATGTTATTTTATATGTTATTTAATAACATTAAGATGTTATTGCAAGCAAGACTCCAAAGACAAATGAGGGGAAAAGCAAGAGTAATTGCAGAGGGAGGCTTCCTGAGCAACAATCGAAAAGCTAAACACAAACAACATCTGTTGCTCCCTAATATTAAAGACAGTGTACAAAAGCAAGCAACAATAACATCAACCCCTAAATGCTTCTGTATAATGAAACGAGGAATATTTACATTATATGACACAGATCCCTTTAACTATATCACAATATCAATTTCTGCATGAGTACATCTGAGTGCATAAATATATCAGTCACAGTTTTAAACAGTACTGTCAAGCATAATGGACCAATTCAAAAATCAACCAGTAGTACCTTCATCAGATGCAAAAGATCCTTTAAAGATCTACAAAGCACACAACAATCTAGTAGAAACAGAAGAGCAGTCAATTATTTCTAAACCATTTTATTAATAGTCCTTGTTGGATTAGGCTGGAACATGCTGGATGTGGACAACCAGTAAACCCTAGATATTTGGCCTTATTTGTTTAACATGTTGCCTTTGTATTACTTGGCTCAAATCTGCTATCCATTGGGTCAGTGTTGGGTAAATCCCATAGAGAACAGGTTACTGGAGAGCTAACGACTCTAGTGTCATGTATTTATATCACTGCTTCAGCGCTTTAGCCTTTCTGTGGCATGAAATGATTCAGAAATCAAATCTTCAGTGTCATCCTCGATAGTGAAGTTTGTAATGTCTTCTTGCCTCTTTTCAACATACTGTAATGTTCTCCAGTTTTCATCCTTGATATGTTGTGGTCATCTTGAAAGCAAGCCATTATAACTTCATTTTGAAGATCTATTGAATCTTGAAAGCTTTCAAATTATTGTTTGCTGACATTTTGGGAAAGAGATCAATGACTGCAAGAAGGATTATAACAAGCCAACAACTCCCTTTTTTCTGGCGAGTCATTTGCACAATAACTGGGCTGTTCTGTGAGAAATTGGCCATGGATCAGCGTACAAGTCCCAGTATATCACAGTATAATTCAAATGTGAGAGTCATTGCCATTATACACACAGTTTCACTAGTGATATTAATACTGGTATTAATATAATATAATACAATATATAAATGTATGTAATAAAATAAATATTATATGTATCATATATTAAAAATCTATAATCATATAATTATAAAATTATTAGAATACTGACAGAACCTTAATTAATATTTCCAAGGGGACGCATTGTCAGATAAGGGTAAATAAGGTGCATTGATTGGGTTTTCATGATATCTCACAGCAATTTACACTGTAAGGTCTACAAAATAAGACCATAGAATAATAAGTTAGGTGTCTGTCAATGTTGTAAAAATCATTTAATTCATTTGGAGCATTTCTAATTGTTTTATCACTAAATAAAAAACTCAGTGTCAGAAACTGAAACAACAAATGGAGATGTTTTTTTTGCATGACACTAGCAATATATAAAACTGAAATGGATCCTGCTAAGTTGTTACATTTATGGTGGTTTGGTGGTTAGAACTGTGTTGGTAATCGTGAGGGTTTGATACCTGTGTCTAAGATAAGCTACCACTGTTGGTCACTTCAGCAAAACCATCTCATGGCTGACCCTCTGATGCTGGTTTTCTAAGCTGTGATTTTTGTTGGATTTTTGGATTTTTGTTTTGTTGGATTGTACTAAAGTGTTTAAATATAATTACAAGAAGGGGAGGTTATCTAATGCAGTATCACAGTAATATTTAATGTTCTGCTCTTCTAGAATTCAAAAAATACATAATGAAATATTGGTTTGCCAATGTAATTCTGATATCATTGTGTTTCGCTGCTTTTTATTAAAGAGTGTGACAGTCCTAGTACTGCAGTATAATCAGCTGTATCTCTGTAGCTTTGCTTTGGGCCTGAGTTCTACACATGTACCTGTGTGCAGACAGTTTCCCCGAAATCCCTCTTCTAAAAAAGAAAGGAAATCCAGAACATGATGGGGAATGACAGCAACTTCACGCTGCGGCATGCTTCACAGAGCCGGCAGTTCTTAGAGGACTCCTGAAATATGGTTGAAGTTGTGTGGGCGCTGCCTGATTTGTCAGGTTTTCTCTCTCTCTCTCTCTCTCTCTCTCTCTCTCTCTCTCTCTCTCTCTCTCTCTCCTCTCTTTCTCCTCCACCCCACACAATTGTGAAGGAAAAGACAAAAAAGAGACTGTCTGCCCCAAAACCTCCCTCCCCTCTGTCAGAGCATTCACCAAAGAGCAGGCTGAGCTTTGATTTGCAGCCCAAAAGGGAATGTGTGAATTTTTATTAACCGCTGAGGTTACAATTACACATCTCTTCATCCCCTCCCTCTTGCCTTTGTCGTTGGAGAGAAGCAAACAGCGGTATATCCTGGCAGTCAGAGCCTGAGTGTGTGTCAGTGCGGCCTTCAAATTGTCACCTGCCTCCTCCCCAAATTGCTTCGCCTCCTCCTTCTCCCTCCCCACCTTCTCCTTACCTGGCAGGATCCTCAAAAGTCATACGAAATCAGAGACAATTGCCTTTGTGCGTCCCACCGTACCTGTCACCAGCCTACAATTGAGACATTAATCATCATCCTGATTATGGTGAAAAGATTTTTTCCCCTGCTTCCATTTTCTTTATGAGGAGGGAAGAAGCGCCTGGCACATGGAAAGGCAGTGAGAGGCAGTAATGACGAGACAAGATGGATTCCTAAAGTATTATCAGCTGCTATCCTGATCAGAAAAAAAAACACTTCAGCATCGCGCTGAAGTGAAGCACTTCAGAAACACATGCAATCAGATGATGTTCCCAGCAATCAGCATCAAAGACCTCCCCAGACACCACTTTTAAGGGAATACCAAACTCAAACAGATAAATGTCTGCTTATATATGCACCCCATCACTGCTTACACGGAGAACCATGAGTGTACCCTGAATTACCTAGTTATCAGCAGCATCCACCATTTAGTTACACTTTGTAGATGAACAGTTACTGAGTGTAGCCACCAGATTTTGTATGATGATTATTAGCACCACAAAGACATCGTTCCAGTGTTAGTCATCTTCCTGCCCTAATTACTGGGCACAGGACTACTTTCTACAGAATCATAGTACATCACGTGCTATGATGAACTCATACACTGGACCACTGTTACACCACCTTCTGGGAGGTATACAAAGCCTTCCCCCAACCTCTGTTCAGCAAATAATATCACTCCTCCATTCTGCTCCTGCCCACCTTTAGACTGAAACAGAAACAGGAGCTGCCCAACTTCAAAGAGGTTTACTGCTGGTCAGACCAATCAGACACTGTGCTCCATGGCCTGTTTAGAGAGATGTTCTTTGGGATTGTCTAATAGCTTCGATGAATATGCTGATTCAGTCTCTGGATTAATTAGAAAGTGCATAGAGGATGTTGTGCCCACAAAGAACGTTTGTGTTTACCCCAGTCAGAGGTTATGGCTAAGCTGTGAAGTTCCCACAGCTCTGGATGCACGTACTACTGCTTTTCAGTCTGAGAACACGGAGGAGTATAAAAAAGCCAGCTATGCTCTCGATTAGACCCCAAAATCAGCAAAACGTGAGTACAGAGATAAATTGAAAGCACAGTTTAACACCATCAGTGTCAGAAGAAATACAATCACAGACTAAGGGGAACTCTCTCTCTCCCTGAGCAGCGCCAGTGCAATGCTTCCAAATGAGCTAAAATCCTTTTATTTTTGTTTTGAAGCAAATCACAGCATGTCCATGGAGAAAGCCATGTCCACCACTGAGTCCAACCCACCCTCTGTCTCTGTAGCTGAGGTGCACAGATCCTTTAAGCCCCAACAAAGCCACTGACCCAAATGGCATTCCGGGGCGTGTGCTTAAAGCATGTGCCAATCAATTAGCAGGAATCTTCGCAGACATTTTCCACACCTCTCTCTCCCTCTCAGTCGTGCCAGCCTGCTTCAAACTGGCCACCATCATCCATGTTCCAAAAAACAGCCAGCATCACTTGCTTAAATGACTGATCTGACCTCTGTCATAAGCAAGTGCTTTGAGAGGCTGGTCCGAGGCTGGTCCGCATACAGGCACAACAGATCCACTGACGATGCAATTGCCCTCACTCTGCACACTGCCCTCTCCCACCTGGACAAGAAGAACACATATGCGTTGATGCTGTTCATGTGTTTTAATTTTTTGTAAATTTGCAAGGATTTCAAACTAACTTTTTTCACTTTGCCATTGTGGGCTATTGTGTGTAGAATCCAGAGGGGAAAATTCATTGAATCCAGTTTGAAATAAGGCTGTAACAACAAAAAGTGCAAAAATAGTGTGAGTTAATGTGTAAATAGCCTATTGATATTACATACTTGTATATTTTTTATCTTTATTTTTTTTTTATATATTTGTTTATACATCTGCTTTACTGCTGCAAGGAACTTGCACCTAAGTTTTTCACTCACCCTTACGCCTGTGAAATGTGATGCGACAGAAAACTTGATTTTATTTGATTTGGATTTCAGTTGGCAGATTAATCCCAACCCAGCAGTTCTTCTTAAAATGTCAGCAACCTTATCCTATGGTGGTCTCTGTCCACTGATGATCAACTGATGACAACACCACATGGGCTGCAATCTAAAATTATAATCCAACAAAAATGCACAACCATCATAGCTGTATTTCCTAAAATGGCAAGCTAATAATGTCACAATTCAGTCCTATCAGGTCAGTTTACATTACTCTGCTCACCTGACCATATTCCTATTACTTGTGTATAACAGGCTTTATTCAGCACATGCTTCAAGTGCAGCTGCTTCCTCTGTGCTCTGCAGTTTTAATGGAGTGTCCTGACCCTTATCCTTCAGCATGGAGCTTTGGCAGAGTCTAACAGCCTCCTCCACGCAGAAATTCCATAAGCTGCCCTTCTTCTCACTTTCCATATTTTCCTATTTCTCAGCTTCCAGCTGAACCAGACCTGCAAACTACGTCTTTGTGAAGGTTTCTCTTTAGGTCTATAGCTAGCAGCCTGCAGTGACCCTGCAACCATTAGTATAGGTAACATGTCACCTTACAGGACCTGTTCTCTTTTAGAGCACTGCCTAAAAACCATGAGTCGACTGAGTGAAGAGAGATCCCCACATTAATGATGTCAAGCAGGTGGGGGCTGTGGTTTCTACTGACCCTTTGCAGAAGATCCTGATGAGTCAGAAGAGGAATCCAATTATTTTAGAAGACCAGAAAAGATATCAATTTACTCCGCAGTACCTGAGGCTGCCGTAGCCATAGAGATAGTACAGTATATTCGTTGTACTGTATGAAATAGATTTACAGGAAGCCATTTATCATGTCTAGGCCCTGAGAGTAATACTGAAATTACCAGCAATTTCCTTTCCATCTGCTCTTTTTCTTCCACACACTTTAAAGAGGTGATATTCTACATTTTTTGTTGTGACAAAGAAGGTACCAGAAACTGACTGAAATCATGGTTCTTCTGTTTATCACTTAGAATTGAGCCGGCTTTGTTATTGTTTTAAGAGTGTTCCATTGGGCCTCACTCTTTAACTTTATGCATAAGCAGGCTGAAACAATTTAAGCAGAATAGGATGGTATATAATACCGTCCAGAGGTTTTAGGCCTACTGGCACATGATTTAAAGTCTCAGAAAAAAATTCAAAAACATAATACCTACATGAAGGAGCAAGAATTTCTCATTTTGATTACAGTAGTTGAGATCATGTCAGCTAGTTTAACCTAATGGCTCCTTGGCCAATTTTGCAGGATATTTTCGTAGTTTGACGTACTTTTATTCGCGAGACATTAAGCTATACACATTTGTCTTCCTTCGAGATCTGAGAATTTAACTTTGGTATGAATTTGGCTATGATTTGATCAGAAATTTACTTCACTGTTTGAACAATACAAACAGTTCCCCCCTCAGAAAGCCTCTTGGAAATTGATCATTCTGTTAAAATCCAATAATATTGATGAGTTATTTGTATTGATTAGATTGACAAAGATATTTATCATTATTTATTATCTTTTTTTTCTGACGTTTAAACAGTGTGTGAACACAGAAACACAAGAAACATCCCTTCCTTGTTATTTTCTTCTGTAAACTAATATCTGGGTCTGAGACGTCCTCAGCCCTACTTCCTCGCTGATCAGTATACTTGGACAGAGTAGAAGGCATGCACTGGAAGGCCACTTTGGCATTTAAACAGGGATATAATTCAGTTGAAACAAGTGATTTTAGCTGTATTCTCACTTAGAATAATTAGTTGCTTATACTCACACATGAAGGTTTTGTTCTTCTCATGATATGTATATCATGTCTGAAGGTTACTCTGATCCTGAGTTATGAGGCCTAGAAAATAACATGTACAGCAAAGCTTGGTTCCAGGTTTTTCCTGGACATCATCAGCCACCACGTAGCCTCATGTATATGTCATGTTTTGGTTTTCTTTAATGTCTTTTCTTTCTTGTCTCTATTCTGTATTGTTTTGGTTCCCCACATGTTTTCTAGCATTTGGTCTTGTCTATGCCCTAACTCTGCCCATTTCCACCTCTATCTTTTGTAACCCTTGTCCAATTATCAAATAGTCCCAGCTGTTCCTTGTCTTGTCTGTGTATTTTAGGTCCAGTTTCATTTTAAGGTTTGGTTTCAGTCTTTTTACTACTAAACTTCCATGAGGAGAACTTTGGAGATGTTTTATTGAACACAGTGATGTAAAACCACTACATTTTGTAGTCATTTTTCTACATATTTTAATTTTAATGTTTTACTGAGTAAATAAACACTTACTCCCCATATAAAGAGCATTTTCGTGGTGGTTAAACCATTTGCAGAGTTTTATGTAAATGATATCACAAAAACATTAAGTGCAACTGAATTTACCCAAGAGGTATATTAAAGGGTATGTACTGAATATTTCTGGTACAGATTTTCATACTATTAGGAAATTAGTTGTCTATGATACAAACCTTTAAAACTAAATTACATGTACTTTGACCATGTGCATTAATTTAGTAAAATTATATTAACCAAATTGTCTGTAGTGTTGACTGGGAAAATGGCCATTCATAGTGGGGAGAGAGATAAACTAATGTGGTGGGGGGAAAATGAAATGAGGAGGAAAAAACAACTAAAAAAACATGCAGCATCCAGCCAGTTTAGACCAGATGGTATTGTGAGCCAGCATTAAATTGCTAGTGCGGGTGCTGTTCCAGGCAGCATGAGGCGCGTTGCTGTGGTAGCATCTGTCCCTGCTCTCTCTCACATTGCACTTCCACTGAGGGAGAAAGAACGGAATAGATCTAAATTCTACAGCACAGCCCTGAGCATCCCTCCAAGGCATTCAGAGTAGCTGAGGTTGCTCTACTAGTTCATGAAGTAGAATGTGAAATAGTATATTAAAATGAATTAGATTGCTTACCTCCATATCTTCTACAATTAAGCTACATTCGGCACACATTCAGCACATTCATTCTGTGTAAAGTCATGTGAAGTCATTCAGTGCTGTAAAATTAACAAACTCTTCACACAATAGCATGAACACATTACTGAGCAACAGTTTAGATAAATGTTTTTGTGTGTTACTTATCATTGCTGGTTTGCCCCCAGTGTGACCCCTACTTGACAGCATTCCAAGGACTCTTGATGGCTTTGGCTATATAGAGGATTTGCACAGTTGGGCGATAGAAAGGCACCCGAGTCACATTCATTATTAAACAGTCTGTCTTGACGGAAGGCTTGGTATCGTAGCAGAAGATGTGTCATGTCCAGTGTCTCCCTGCTGCAGAACTGTGTTTCCATCAACATGTACTCAGACTGGACTTCGCATTGTTCTGAAAACATTACCACAAAGCTTGCAGAGAAGCTCTGCAGTTTAAGAAACAGCAACAGTGACAGTAACACCAGCTGCCACTTACTATCTTACCAGCTGTCAACTTATATTTTCTTTTTCTGAAATTTGTATAGCTTTCACAGTTGAGGCATAATTTTCTCACAAAAACTTTCTCACAAAAAATGTAATTTCCATCAAAAAGGGAGCAATACAAATACTAAAAAATTACTTTCCTGTTTTCACTTCCATTGAAAGTGAAGAAGATATTTTCATTCTCCTGTTGGACAGTGACAGTTGGACGGTGACAGTATACATAAATGAGCATACAATCATGTGGAATAGATAGAGACCATTGAGACCTTTCGTTTATGACTATATGTAAGATTTTGAAATATATTTTCATAGCATTATATTTGCTTATAAAGTTAATCATGTTTATGTTTAGAGCATATGGGCAAATGGTGTGCATTCATTGTGGAAGCACACACAGACGTTAAGGTAGGAATGCCTAAGTACACACACTAGTAGTATTATAAAACGTAATCTTGATAATGCTTGTGAGTACATGAGTGTGTGTTCACATGCACTCAATAGTCTGATCATTGCAGAAAATCAGATCAACACATTTATATATGGACTTGGGGAATCAGATCATGAGAAAACTTTGGTTTTGCATGAGTGTTGTAATAAACAGATTTTATACTTTGCAGTCAGCCAATTATCTCACAGAAGAATGTGAATAAGGCAGATGGAAGGTGGAGTCATGCTGGGTGCTCATCCTTTGATCAGGGACAGTTGTAACCTGTCAGGTAGAGTCATCCATGCACAGACTGTAAAAAAACTAAAGATATTATAGTAAACCTGGACATGCACTGAAAAATGTGAATATGCTGATTACACGGCACTTGAGTAATCAGTTAACTGCAGAAATCTGATTATGATTGGATTATTGAGTTCATGTAAATATATTCTGCTTTATTAGCAAACCACAATAGATATGATAGCATTTAAAGGTGAGAAACAGTGCTGACTGCTGTGACGAAAAACCTGTGTGTGCAGCTATTTAAGCCTTGTTCAAGTCATATTTGTGTATTTTGATGTGTGATGAGTTTTTATTAGTGATAAGACAGTACACTAATGACTCTAATGGGTACTTAAAGACAAACTCAAACCCAGGCGAGCAGACAGACTATCTGTTTCAAAAAGGAAAGAAAATGAAAATTAGAATGTGATGCAACTCAAGTCTTTCTCACACTCAGACATCTGAATCCGTATGTGTAGGTCTGATTTGATGTCTGCAAAAATCAAGTTTGTGTGGCCAAAACAACTTTTGCATCGATCGGGTAGACAAGCAGTGCAGGTATGGGGCGTGGTGTTCCCTGTGCTTTGAAGATATTTAGCTCTAATTAAGTTTCCCCCTGGAGAGGAGAAGAGAGGGAGATGAGATGAAAACCTTGCGGCACAGTCAGGGTTTCAAGGCAATCAATTTTGTTGTTCGAGAGTTAGTGGCGCTCTCTGGAGCGCGGAGTGGAAGGCTCAGTGCCTGGGTGTAAATGAGTATAGGAGAGGGTGTGTGACATCATTGTCTGTGTGAAGTTTGGGGAATAGAACAGTGTTACTTACACTGTATGTCCAAATGTTTGTGAACATTCCGTCTAAGCTACTTTAAGTTGACCCCACCGCTGGCACAAATGTGCAAATGCACACACACAGCTTGTTTATTCCCTTTCAAGGAGTATTGCTAGTTGAACTGGGTTCCCAGATCAACATGAGCTTTTGGCACCATGCCTAATTTCGTTGTAGTCCCCAAGCATTGAGCTGTGGAGCAGTGGAACTGTGTTCTATGGAATGGTTGTGCTACAACCAATACTTTTGGGTTGACTTTGGGATCTGGGAATGAGTTGGAGTGGCAGTCATCCAACAATCTTGACCTCAATAATCCTCTTGTCACTAATGCTATCAAATCCTCACAGCAATACTGCAAAATCAAGTAGAAAGCTAACCAGTAGAGACAGTTACTCCAACATTACCCAGTGTTACCCATTTCGGAATAAAAATAATGAGCAGGTTTTGTCTGTGTAGTGTTTTATTTTCTATAAAGATGAGAATAGAACATGGTTATGCATGTTGTGCTTGATTAAGACGTAAAGATAGGCAAGCCTTGCACAATGTGATGCCTCTAAAATATGCAAAGCATGCATGGCTCAATGCAAAATAATTGAGCCATATTTAACCCATCTATTACAGTGAACACAGACACACTCACATTGCTTATTAGAATGAGTGGTGCACACACACACACACACACACACACACACACACACACACACACACACACACACACACATACACACACACACACACACACTCTGCCCCTTCATCCCACCTGCCCAATAATTGCTTGTATTTTCTATGAGTCAGCGAGAAAACGGCTGTGGTTGCTGAGGAGCAGAAAACCCAATGTACTGTAGGAAGAGCTGAACAGAAAGGTGTTTTGTGTACAAGTCAACAGATGTATTCTGCTTCTTTAGTGAGTCTGATCCCCTCTGTATGAGATCTGCATGTGTTTAGTTACAGAACAGTACAGAAGACAAAGCATGTATAGTGTTGTACTGACGATGCATTTTATGACTTATTATGAAAGACATTTGCATGTTTATGTGGTATGTATCGGACGCCAGGCTGATGCATGGTTAGCTAAAAGAATGCATGGATATAAATCTCACATTGTATGTGAGTCAGAAATAGACATTTTTGAAAAGTAAGGCTAATACAGGCACAGACATGCAAACATGGTAATCGAATGCTAAAGGCATGTCCTTGGCTGCCTGACCCCACAGTTTGTTTACATTATCATTTTTTTAAATTGATGTTTTTAGAGTGCAGTATATTTTAAAGAAAAAAAATCAATACATTTCAGTATATTAGAATTAGACAAGAAAAAGTGTTATTGCATATGGGTGGAATGATACACTCAGCCCACAATATGATTCATGATTATGGTTCATAGTTTGATCATCTCAGGATATTTAACATAATTAAAGGAAGAAAAATGTTGACTATTATTTTTGCTAATTTATTTTCTGTACAAATGACTATACACTCCTACAAAGGTCTAGGCACCATTTAAAGATTTACTTCTACTTTTTTTTTTTTTTTTTTTTTTTTTTTTAAGGATATTTACCCTCACAGATCTCTTTTACAAACATGGTTCTCTATGGAACCAAATGTGCTTTATCTATGAGATTGCTCAAACAACCATTTCAAGCACTTTAACTTTAGTGTCGCAGGAGCCTGAATGTAGCTGGAAGCTGGGAGGAGTGTAGTGAAGGGTGGGAACATGCTGGAGTGGAGTGCACATTGTCTTATCATTGCATTGTGATACCACACTTCTTTGATGCACTGATACATATATAGTCTCCAGTCAATAAAAATGAATTGCCCTGCAGGGCATTTGACCTTACCTGGTAGTGCATGAGTGTGTTGAGTCTCTTCCAGTCATTCTCAATCTTGGTGGTAATATCTTCATCCTGCAAGACTACTCGTGCCATTCGGCCCTGGCGCCACTCTGAAAATGAACAGACCCCCAGGCTTTTCAGCAATGTATGCACGATAATATGCAAAAGGGTGCTTTGATGAGAAAATATGACAGAGACAGAATGATCACTGATTTTTACATGCTCTGTTCAATGGTCTTCATTTGATTATGTGCCTGCCAGATGCACATATGATGGCCATAAACACACACACACACACACACACACACACACACACACACACAAACACACACAGTAAGGCTGTGCCAGTTCCGTCCAAAAAGCTTGTAATGGAAGTGGCTGTTCAGACTGAGGTGTTGGAAGGCTGATTTGCAGCGCTGATGGGGGGTTTTTGTGCTATATGAATGTGAAAACTGTGTGTGCCAGATATGAGGCAGGGAGTCAATCTGGTTAGGCCGTCTGTCATTCTTTACTCTGGCCACTCATACACACATGCACACACACACACACACACACAGGCAGTACCCAAATAAATAGCAAATAAGTGTGCCATCAACACACTGAATAAAACTGCAATAGTAAGCAGTAGGTGGGAGCAAAAGATTTAAAACAATTCCATTTGGGTGCATTTAGCCAAAAAGCCAATTAACTGCACCATCTAAAATAGCCTACTGACTTACTGCATATACTGCCTTTGTTTTGTGATTCAGTTTGAACATGTGAACATTGCTGTTTCTCCATTTAGTATCTTAGTTGCTGCTCTGAGAAAGGCCTGCACCTTCAGAGGTCAAAGCAGCCAAAGAACTTTGTATTGATGATACAAATTTGTGCCAAAGCTAAAATTCTGAATGCATAATTCACATTGAAATGAATGTCCTTTCATATATAAAATGATATAAAGTGATTGCTGCTCAATGTTATGTGTACACTCACCCAGGTCCATGTCCACTGCTCTAGGCCTCTGTGAGTATGGCATGTTCTTGTAGACAGCGTCCAATATCTTCTCCTTCACCTGTGTGATTGTATCACAGTTCAGCACTTTCACCGCAATTTCCGGGCTGTTCTCGTTATCCGGATTCACACAGTTCAAAATCTGAGAAGGAAAGAGAAAGAGCGAGGATGATGTTGAGGTTGATATGGATGAAGAGTAAGCCAGGCTAGGAGTGCTCCGATGATTCCTGTTCAGGTTGGGAGAGCGGTGGGTTCGTGGAAAGGCCATTTGCTGGCCCCAGAAATCTAATTTCACACCCACTGCAGGAGACCAATTTCAGCTTCAGCAGGGTATTAGTGCCTAATGAGTGCCAGCCCTCAGTCAGGCTGCCTCAGTGCAAACACACGTATACAGCAGAGCATAACACATATGTTTATGGCACATGCACACACACATACACCTGGCCACACTAAAACACCATGCTTGTGAGCCAGCAGGTGTTAATGGTACTAACCAATGTCTTGTACTCTATCTGCTGTCGAATTAGTTTGTCTTCACTGAGGGAGTAGCGTGCTTCTCCTGTGATGGCATCTATAGGGCCTTTCTCCATCTGCTGCTTTATAGCACAGTAGAGCATAAATAGAGGCTCCCCAGCACACTCCTATAAACCAAGAAAAAGAGGAGAGTATAGATCAGCATAAAATTGAGAAGACGTCGTCTTTGCTTCAAAAATGCTGGACACACACATACACAAAGACACATAGTGATGAGGATTATATATGCATGTGAAGAGTAATGCAGTTTAGGCTAAGGTGAGCAACGGCATACTAAGAGACCAACATATGTGCAGTCTGTGAGAAGAACACAGTAAAATATGCCTTAATTAAGGCTCAGTTTACAAAAGCTGTAGCCAATCACACAAATTGCAAAGAGGATTTCTACTGATTGCGCTTTCCCACCAAAACATTCTACACTGAGACAATTCTACTCCAGCTCAAAAAATCTGATTTTCGAGGAAGTCATAAGACTGAAAGTCAATGAAGCAGGAGCAACTAGACTTACTCAGGTATTGCTTGCATGTGTCTACCAGCCTTCTATAGGTCCCCCTCCGGCATTGGATCATGTGTTATATCACCAATTTTTCTTCCATTTGAAAGTGCCAATTACCAACCCTGTTAGAACTCTCCCACTATCACATACAATGCTCCAGACAGTAGGAGGGTGAAAACAAGCACATGCCTCCTCCGACACATGAATCCAGCCATGGCGTTTTTCAAACTACTGTCATTGCTTCATTGCTAGGCAAGCAACAGACTCGAAGGAAAGCACTCTAGCTACAAGCCAACAGCTATATATCTATATACAGCTATATAGCCATATACCCATGTTGGGAGAGAGCACCATTCACCCACCCGGAGAGATTATGGCCAATTTAGCTCTCTCTGACTGTGGCTGCCAATGGCAAGCACCATGACCCAGGATTCAAACCAGTGATCCTCAGCTAGTGCATTAAACTGCTGAGCCACTCTGAGCTCACATTTTTCAGATTTAATGATATTTTCTGTCATTCTCAGAATCATATGACACAAGGAAGAGATGGACACTCAAGTTGTACACAAATGGACTTCAGACTTGACTCACAAATCATGCCTAATTACTTCTGACTCAACTCTGTAATAACATGAACAATAATCTGATATCCAGGTATGATTGTGAAAGTTAGAGAATGTTGCTCTATTCTGCTGATTTAGGACACTAAATCAGATTTAGCCTATTCTGATGTATCACAACATCCAGCCACCACAGGTGTGGGCAGTGCCGAGTGTAAGCATGGATTTAGTAAGAACACATTATTTGGCTACAAGGAGTTCAAAATTCTGCAATATGACAGCTGAGTGTCAGTGCAAAGAATGAGGGAAACAAATTAGAGACACTGGATCAATCACATCATTGTGGTGCTGCTATCTGGACAGGTTTATTTAGTTTATGCTAGCTGCTTAGCTGTTATTCCAGCTATATAAAATACAGATACTTTCCATCTCCTTGCCTTAAGCTTACTTTGGCTTGACATCCTCTATATGTCCATATGCTTGTGAATACCCCTCCTAAGTAATGCATTCAGCTACTTTAAGTTGCACCCACACACACAGCTTGTCTAGTCACTGCAGACTCCCAATACCATAGGACTGGATATGAACCTACTGGCACCATGCCCAGTGCTATAAAGCCATCCAGCATTAAGCTGCAGTGTAACTGTGTTCTCCGGAAAATTTGGGATGAGTTGGGAAACTGGGGATTAGGTAAGGTGGAGACCATCCAACATCCTGACCTAACCACATTTGTCACTGAATGCAATCAAATTCTTATTCTCAAAACCTCATAGCAATGTTCCAAAATGTAGTAGGAAGTCTTCCCTGGACAGTAGAGACCATTATTTCAACAAAAGTAGGAGAAACTCATTCTTAACACACTTCATTTCAGAAGAAAGAAAGAATAAGCTTGTGTTCTTATTTACAGTATATTCTTTGTGTTATATTATATTGAAACTTGGACTCGAACCTAATTATGTTCTTTATAATGAAACATGCAGTTGGTCAGTTTTCTTTCAACAGTGATCTTCTTCTTCTTTCGGCTGCTCCCTTTAGGGGTCGCCACAGCGAATTATCTGCCTCCATCTTGCCCTATCCCCTGCCTCCTCTACTGTTCATTTCTTTCAATACTGATGATATTCACAGTATCTGAAAAGCAGGTTGATAATTACGGTAATGACAAAATCCGTCGTATTAACTATTAGTTGTAATATTACCAACCTCTACTTCAAACACTTCTAAAACATGTGCAAAACATCATCAGTGTGTGCATGTGAGCAATACATTTTGATTATTAGATGCCACCTAAACAGTGTGATCTGCCAGTTTCGTAAATTACATCCATGCCTTTTTTTTTGGCCTGAAACCTGGCGCAAAAGGCTTACTACATCTGGCTCTGTGTCTTCCTAGCAGGCTGACTACAGGGAGCAGGCCAGGCCCAGACCAATTTGACTACATCGCCAATACATGCACTCCTGGGCTTGGGCCTACTTCACTCAGGATCTTACTTACACATGCACATTGATCCAGCAAAGGGGTTGCAGCATTATCTAACACAAGTTTAAAAGCAGGAGAGTAAAGTACAGAAACATCAACTGTAAATAAATAGCAACTCTGAATGATCAACATCATTTTTAGGTAACAACATAATACATTGTAGCCAACATCAGTGTTGTGTATTAGTTATTGCTTCCTATAGTTTATGTCCAAAAGTATCCTGACAACCTCACCATATCAGTGTAATAATGAATGTAATACAATTTTCACATCATCTTCTGTAAAGTAAACTCTGATTTTAGAAAACATAAATAGTGAATGAGTAGGTTTCAACAACATTGCACTGACAAGTGTATGAAACTAGAGTGGTACTGAACCACTATCAGTACAGGTACCTTAAGGAACTTGTGAAGAAGGAAGGCAAACCAATTGGTGAGCATCTTCTCAGCCACAGACTCGGTCCTGAAACACACAAACACACATGCAGTTCCCTGTAAGTACATGAGAGAAAGACATCTCCCTACGCTGTTAAAGGAGCACCGTTCTCTTACTACTTCATAACTGTCAAATATGTGGAACAGTTTAGCAACCAGAAACAAACAACAGTGTCTTGTGAGCGATGATGAAGGAATAGAAGATGACTGACAAAAACTGTGCAGAAACAGATCGGCTTCCATCTCTGACTTTACATCTACATGGTTTTATCAGACCTGCACTGGTTTCAGGTTAATTCTGTGGTGTTTATAATATTCTTCTGTTAACGTATAAAGACTTACACTGGCTCATTCCTGAGTAGCTGCAAGACACTATTTTCTATTAGTAGACATCATGATTACTCAGGTCACAGGCTGCTGACTACTTACTAGTTCCTAGAGCCTTTATTTATAAAGCCTTGGCAAACTCTGGAATAAACTTCCAAATAACATTCAACACACAATCTTCAAGGTTGAACAGAGGGAATTGTGATGAACTGAGATTTTGGTGCTGCCGATATGTAATTAGTTTCATAGACAGTGGAGTTGATTGTTGCCAGTGTTTTAGGGCGCTCTCATGTGTGTGGTGGTAAGCTGCTGGTTATTTAAATTAGACTGTTGCAGTTGGATCTGTCAAGAGATGCTCGCCACCCTCTGGAATCATTTACATTCTCTGTTCTGCATGAATCTCAACACAACTAATGTCTTTATCCATATCGTTGTTTTTCCCAAGTTAATTAACTGCCTGCATGTCCAAGCAGGCACTGATGGAAGGCTGACCTGACATTCATTTTGCCTGCTTCAAGACCAGCGGCCCACATTTCTCCTACAAAAATGACCAAACATTTGCTAAATGATCAACCATAACTTTACTAACAAAAAATAATTCTTATGTAAAGTGTCAATTCAAGCTATTATGGCATGTGTTCACCATCACATTATCATTATTATGAATATGAACATAATTACTATTCTTCACAAAACCTGGAAGAATAGTAGGTAGTAGACCTTTGAGAGAAGCACCACCTTCCCCCACCCCCATCCTTCTTTCTTTGACCATTTCCGTATTTTTCTCACTCCGTCTGGACCACAGTCACTTTCATGTTGGCCTGCCTTTGAAGCAGCGTGAAGTGCATCATGCATGCTCACACACACACACACACACACCGAGAGAGAGAGAGAGAGAGAGAGAGAGAGAGAGAGAGAGAGAGAGAGAACCCAAACTATCAAACTAAACACACTCAAACAGATTTACATGTTGTTCTCTGAAGGAGATAAAGGGTATTTGAGAAAAGATACAAGTTGAGGGGTTTTAAAGGGGATAATATAAGTGCAGGTGAAAAATAAAAGAAAACGGTAAAGAGTGAGAGAAGTGAGAGAACAGTAAAACAGAGAGAGAGAGAGAGAGAGAGAGAGAGAGAGAGAGAGAACAAACAGCATCCAGACAGGAGTGGTTAACGAGCATGAAAAATACATGAAAGGGTTACTCTCTCTCGCCATCGGATCAGAATGCCCATGGAATACCAATACCTTTCCTCCTCGCACTATATCACACACGTACAACCTCACAGACGCACACGTTCACTCAACCAGTCTTCCTTTTCAGTCTCATATGTGGCGTCTGTGGTTTGTGTCTATATGTCTATATATCTGTATTATATACACCAATGCATTTGTCATGTACAGAACACACACACACACACACACACACACACACACACACACACACACACAGCACCAATTTACTCAACAGCATACAGGAAAAATGACTCTCTTAATGCCTATGAAAATAACTATGATTACGTCCAAAATGACAGCCCACAAAAGTGAGTGCATGTGAGTCATTGTGCATGTGAATGTGTGCAAGTACGGGCATTTGGGTGTGTGTGTGTGTGTGTGTGTGTGTGTGTGTGTGTGTGTGTGTGTGTATGTGTGTGAGACACAAATACACCAGCAAGGGTTGTCAACGTGTTCACAATATAATATCAGATTTTATCCATATTGTAGTCCCAAAATGTTTAACCACACTTTAATCATTTAAGTACAGCATGACCTACATGTACACTATAGCCAGCTAATGAGCTGCAACACATTAGTGAGTTCATTGATTGTAAAGGAATTGGTAGGCTAAGGAAGTCTTCCATGGTTGATGGCAAAGGAATCATCACTAATCCCAACTGACGGTCCAACAACTGTCAGCAACAACCTTCAGAGACTATACTGAGACAACTCTGGATTTGTCAGAGATGACTATCCACAGAAGAGTTATTAAGATTTTTATATTCTAAAACAATACATAGGCTACACTGCAATATGCAAACAAGATTGACGTGTACCAGAGTGATGGCAAGAGCAAAACCCAAAGCATACCTTCTCATCCATAAAACACATTGTTGTGGTATCAGGGGTTAATTCAGGCATGAATTCTGAGGTGTATCGAAATATGTTTACGGGGACAGTCCTGCCCTTTAAGAAAAAGAGTCAATCAGCTTGCTGTTTAAACCCTGAGCATAGGAGAGTCAACAATATTGTGGTTCTGGCCTGATCGTGTTGAAATAAAAGTCACAAATCACATGACCGTAACACAAAATGCTTTCAAGCTGATGAATTCAAACTCCAAAGAATCCGTTATTAATTTATGTAATTAACAGATTATTTATCTATCAAAATAATCAAAATAATTGTTGCAGCCCTAGTCTGTGTACACACCAATGCTGACTGTATATGTAGTGAGAAGGGCTCACATTGAGATCATCATTACTGCATTTGCTACATTACTTTTTTTGCTAGTGAGCTGAGAGCTCTAAGCCCTCTACTCTCACAATGAGATTTTCCTCAAGCTCTTTCCTCAAACTCTTAATCCTATGCTATTATTCAACTCTTAAAACAAGCAGTTTGTTCACTCGGATGTGTCTAAAAGGCCACGCTGATCTATATAATGGGGCTTAATACACTAGTGTGTGATGTGGTGTCTTTATTACATGGAGTTGCGGCTTCTGGAAAAGGCAATGAGCTGATTTAACAGAGAGAACGATGAATCAAGGCTGTCAGACCACGTTATTTCTATAAAAAAATATCAAATGAATGCATCTGACTCAACTCTTCCTCCTGTAAATGTATTCTAAGCTGCCAAGTCTAAAAAGAGAACTTTTGATCCCTGATCTCAGAGAGAGAGAGAGGGAAAGAGAGAGAGAGAGAGAGAGAGAGAGAGAGAGAGAGAATGCTTGAACAAGGCAGTGATGTAACCTGGAGTTGTATGGTGAAAGCACCTCACTGAATCTTTTTTTCTAATCTCTATAAAAACTGCATCCCTGTGCTGATCAGATGGACATGTGTGTGTATATGTGTGTCTGTGTACCTTTATAGACCATATTGGTTTATGTTCTTCTCTCATTTGACCTGTTTTTCCCCTGTGCAGTCAGGGAAGGGCAACAGTATGGTTTTGTCTGTGTGGGAGATTCTATTTAAATGTCGGTCTGTGTTTGTGAGAGTATGGACACACACACACACTTCTAGTTCAATGGCAGCATGTTTGATGTCAGTTGCATCAGGCAGAGGCAGATGGAGCTTCTTGTGCCTTTATCATTATTATTCCAGCAATCACAGACTGTCACTTGATTGACAGCTGCAGGTTGTGCACACATACTTTCATAAAGCTACAGAAACTCATGCCTGCCTGTAGTGCGCTGGATTTTGTGCAAGTACTGCCAGTATTCATTTAACAACAGCCATGTTCCTGTTCCCATTCTATTGTATATTCTTGCAGATTTAGTAGATGGCCTTTGCAATACTGCTATGATATGCAAATAAGCCTTAAGCAATCAAATTCATACTCAAATCTTGGTTGCCTTCCTTCTTCCTACTGCCCTGAGGGAGTTTTAACTTGACCCTAGCTTGGTCACTAGGTAAGGCATAAGGCTGTTTTGTGGCATTTTTTGTTGTCAAGATTATTAAATAAACATTTTATTGATGTGACCAATCTTAGTTTTTGTACCGGGTGCTTGGAGAGAAAGGGCTTTGACATAATTTGTAAAATAGGCAAAATAACGTGGGATATTTTTAAGCTGCATCATTTCTTTCCATTAGAGCCAATTTCAGGTTGTGTTTTAGACTAAACTTAGTGTTCGTGTAAACAAAGTGCAAGAAATGCACGTCACTGGCAGTTAAACAGAACTGGGTATCGAACCTACAACACTGTGATCAATAATCAATGCTCTAACTGCTGAGTCACTACTGACCAACAGTAAGGGTAATCAGAGTACAGAGCAGCCTACAGTCCTGTTTCTCAAAAGCCGCTTAGCGTTTTTAACACCTCTAGTGCATTTTGCTTTGGTCTGAATCAGTTTTTTGTTTCAGCAAACGTGGAACCTTTTTCTCAGGTGCTTTTGATTATTTTTCCATTTTAGCAAAGACTTACTGCCGCTCCACTTGTCAAACCTTCAGCTGCAAGTCTTCTCTTCACAGTTGAAACTGAGACTTGGTCCAGTGTTAAGCTGAGCTACAAGGTGCTCTCATGTGTGTCATCTCTCAAACTGTTGACTCTCAGAAAGTTGTCTTTTGATGCTGTTGTGGAAGTATGTTATTTAAAAAACAAACTGACCCATAAAAAGGCATTAATAAGATTCCCAAATACACTATCAAAAAATAATGATTACTAATAGGACTGCCCCAAAAATCACTTTCATACCAAACCTATATAAAGCATTTCTATTGCTCCAATTGATTCAATTTTGAATTTTTAACCACATGTAAAGAACAATGGCCAGATTCACATTATGAGAGATAATGTGAGATAATATAGTCCTTGTATGGATTTTGTCTGACATTGAAAATGCGACATCATTTTATCTGATTTTGGAAAACCTTCACAAGTGTCACAAACTCCCTCCTCCAATCTGTTATCTCTGTGGTTGGCATAACAACAGTCAAGCAGATCGGATGGTTGGGTGGCCGTAACTCTTTACAAACACCAGAAAAGATATGTTTGTCCTCTACTTTAAAGTCCGGTGTCCAGACACTCCAGAAAATATCCAATTTTATTTAATCAGTTAATCTGTAATATGTACTAAATATATTACATTACAATAAAAACTCAAGTTTTCAGATGGAAAAATAGCAGTAAAAGTGGAGGTAACAAACCTAAACGGACAGAATAAAGGTAAAGATTGCAGCAAATCTAGGAATATGTGCAGCCCTACATTTTCCAGACTCAAAGCGATTGAGCTTAGGTTGGTAGAAAAAATAAAGAAGCTTACAGGCCCAAAAAGGCAACAGTCCAAGAATTCATCAAGTTCTATTATATCTCACATATTAACAAAACATTTACATAAGAGTCTCTAATGCCTTTCAACAGCATACTCACCAGAGAGTGTGCATGCACACACGTACATACACACACACACACACACACACACACACACACACTGCATGTGCATAATATCTTTTCCTTTTCAGCCCACTACACAAATACACACACATGCACACATGCACACGACACACACGCACCCACGCATGCAAGCACACACACACACACACACACACACACACACACACACACACACACACACACACACTCAAAGGCCAATCTTCCCTAAAGAGAGGAGAACATGAATAAGAATGCACTTGATGGGCCCTATTTGCACAGTTAAATGAGCTTTGCCTCATCCTCACGAAGCAAGTCAAATAAAGTGTTTTGTGTGTCCTTTATTGCTCTCTGTATTTGAATGACTATAAGAAAGCCTCTCTCTCCCTCTTTCTTCCTTCTTACTTATCTTTCTCACTTTGTGACTCACTCTCTCCCCCTCCCAAAGTCTTTTAATTGAGTATCATTAATGAACATCAGGGTTTCATTAGCCAATTACACATTGATGGGGGAATGTGTGTGTATGTGTGTGTGTGTGTGTGTGTGTGTGTGTGTGTGTGTGTGTGTGTTTATTGGGGTAAAGGAATGCCTCCGTGACAAGGGAGATACACAGAACAATGTTTCTCACTAATAGCCCATTCTTAGCTGCTTTGGATGGCTGAAAAATCTCATTATAACATACAAACACACACACACACACACACACACACACACACACACACACACACACACAACACACACACAAAAACAAAAACACATTCACACAACATGAGGAGTGAAAAAGAGCCTGAAGCAATGGAGCAGTTCCATTTTTAGTCGCCATTCCCTTCAGATTCAGATATCAAGATGGAGAGGGAGAGATGGTGAGATAAAGGGATAGGGAAGATTGTGAAAGAGTGTGTGTGTGTGTGAGAGAGAGAGAGAGAGAGAGAGAGAGAGAGAGAGAGAGAGAGAGAGATATTAAGGACAAAATGTAACAAACTGAGCTAAAGGTTTACCCTAGAAATCATAACTAAGTAACACAGTGGAAGACTGATGGACAGTACGTCACACAGTGAGAGAACTGCTTACAAAAATGTGAAAATGTTTGGAGAAAAGTAGAGTAGAATTGTTTTTGGGGTCCACCTACATAAGGGTGTCAATATTATTCAAATTTCCTTATTTCACATCTTTATTTTATGAAATAACACTTATGGAAATATGCAGTGATGATGAAATATCTGTGAAAATTTGGTTTAGCTGCTGGAAACACTTCAGCACATGTCCAGAAATGTTGTCAGGGTCTGGATATCTGCTTCAGGAAGGTTCTCACATCATCTGCATTCACAGACAGCACCTGGTCCCCCGACAGTGGTGTTGGTTCCTCACTGCTGAATCAGTGTTGGATACTTTTAAACTAGAACAGAAGGGCACTAATGAGCATGTTAGCCAATTTCCTCTGAATCATAAAGTGAGATTCGAACGTGATTTTGAGGGCACAACAGTCTCCCCACAATTGACTGGAATAGTAAACATCTTAGCTCACTACATGAGCTGAATATGGGCCAGAATGCAACAGTGAGTCTCTAAATAACACAGTGGAATGAACGGAACTGACAATGTTTGCTCATATCACTGCTAGCTAAGCCAGTGATAGCTACAATCCCCAGAACACTGTGAAGATCAGATGTTTTCTCTTGTATCGTTATTCATTAATGGGAGGCTTGTGTTTGTAACAGTGAAAATTTGTTCTATGAACAGCACAGAGCTTCACTAACTCTAACTTTATTTTAGAATGTGTGTGTGTGTGTGTGTGTGTGTGTGGAACATGGCTCAGACTCTCATGTGTATGTTTATATGAAAAGTGGTGTTGCGTATTGCTGAAGAAGAAGTGTCCGAATTCATCTGTGTTTCTATTTATAAAGATCTGTATAAACAGATATAAACAAAATAGTCTAGATATCTCAACACTAATGAGGGAATCCATTTCACTCACAGCCCTAGTTATTTTAAATGTTTTTAAACCCAAAAACAACAATCAATTTCATTTTCAGAACTCTGACTGTTGACCCTTTAGTGAAATTTGACTAAAATGGAAGTAATGTGATATATTTATAACAAAAACTGATTGGTTGCTGGTTTATTCTGTAATTTATTACTGATAAAGTCTCACGGAGGTCAATACGCTTGATTCATAAAGGGGACACTTTTATATACTGCACAGACGCAGGAAATATGAATAAGATTCTAAAATGCAGTTAAGTCGGTTAAATTGACTATTGGGTGTTAAATGTTTATCAGCTGTACAATCTGGCATAATATTTCATAGATGCCTTGATTATGTTTTTTGAAAAAGTATTTTGAAATCTAAACATATGACCTGAAGTGATGAATGAAGTTAGATACCCAAGGAGGTATTATATTCAGCAATCTTCCCAATCACACTCAGCATTCAACCAACACACCACACCGGTCAGAAGTGACAGTCAGCCGAGCACAGTGTACTCGATGAATCATACTCTATGCCAGAAATATACAGATGTACATTCATTCACTCACATACACCAGGGCAATTCAGAGCAGCCAATTCACCTGAAGTCCATATATCTGGAATGTGGGAGGAAACCAGACTCCCCAGATAGGGGACACAGATAGGGCCTTGAACCCCTTGACCCCAGCGTTGGGAGGTGAATGAGCTAACTATCAAGAGACCATGCCACTCTGTTTAGATGTTTACTTGCTTGTATTGTACATTTAATAACAGTAGTGCATATATAATACTGCAAATAATGCATTTTCTGCATGCATTTTTGAACTAATAAAATCAAAAAAGACCTAATATGTCTGGTGTGAAAGAATGCACTGATTAGCACAGTTACAGTGCTATTTGATGCCTTCAGAACATCTGGTGTGAAATGGGCATCAACTTCTAGGAATTCTGAATGACTAAATTGGAGAAGAAAACTGGGGGAAAGCCCACCTATGTTTATGTGATTCATCTGTGAAAGGAATGTCATATTTGTAGTGCTGTCATTCATTTCTCACTACAGTCTCTCAGTTACAGTTTCCCATTACCTCATTCCTTTACTGGTCAGTAGCACACTACTGCTGTCCAGATTTATTTGGTTGGAGGGACACCCAACACAGCATTAACACTGACACCTGTGTGTGGCACTGGCATAAGTGCTTCATGCATAATGACATGACAGTAGATGGGTCGTTTACAGGCTTCAGTGTCATTGTTAGGCTGAGAGCATATGACCAGAGAAAAATATTTGACCAAGAGTGACTGTGTGGTGAGAAACTAACCAGTGATGAAGTGCTAGAGGATGGCTAACCTGTTTACTCTGCGTGGAGACAGAGCATAGTCTGTCCACCAACAAAGTGGACCTAAATGGAAGATGTTTCTAATAAAGTGGCCACAGAGAGTATACTCTGCACTTGAGAAGTTAAATTCACTCAACCAGCAGATTCCATTTTACTTACATACTGATGCAGCTCTAATTTCAGTGTGGTCCCGGCCTGTGGTACATGCATTTTACATGATCAAATATAGACAAAACACAAGTGGAAAGGTTAAATATGAAGCTCACCATGCTTTGGGCTAGCCACAGAAAAATGCTAAAAGGACAAGTCTGCATCCTCATTATTTGTTAAATTATGTTATGATTAAATGCAAGTAGGTCAATTGAGGAAAATAAATTACTCACTCTGTTGACATTGTGCACAATTCCTCAAGATGTCTCATTTGCAAGCAGCTGCCTTGAGGGCATCTCTGACATACATATTTTTTCGCACAGAAAAATCCTTTAAAAAAGTCCTTTGTTCAAATTTTAAGGAAATCTTGTTATGTTACATAGCATGAATGCAGTTTAGTGGGTTACATTTGTAACTTCAAGTTATAAACAGCATTTTTTTTCTCTACTTTTTACCTCTGAGGACAACAGAGAGAGAAAGAGAGGAAGTGGTGGTGGTGGTGGTGGTGGTGGTGGAGTGGAGCTTGTAGAAAGGCCTTTGAAAGTGATTAGTCAGTTAATATGCACATCTGTGCTGAGCTAGACTTGGCTTTGAGCCCCCCATCTAAAACCTGGTGTCTACTGTAATGTTGCTTTTTATTACAGCATCCTTTAAAGCCTGAGGTTTAAAAACTCTGTGAGATGACAAATCAACTCCAAATACTTTGACGTTTATTAAAAAGCATTCTGCAGAGAAATGGGCGCACACATCAGTGTCTAACTAAAATAAAATTGGCTCCAACTGAGTCTCATCACCACCTGCTGATTTAAACAAGGGCAGATATTAAGGTATTGAAACTTACAACAGCAGAGAGCATATTGAGCATGATGGAGAAAGTAAAATGAGAGGCAGACAGAGACAAACTGAAGGGAATGGGGCCTTGAAGATGAAGGAGAAGAGGGTCTGTCTTCTTTTTTTTTTGGGCAGGGTGAGAGACTGTGGTGCACAAACAAACCCAAAAATCAGTGTTGAATTGATAACCCTGAAACCTGTAAGAAATTAATAAATAAATAATTTAAAAAAACAAACAAATAAACAGAAAAATGTTGAATACAACTGAATGCCACCAGCCTGAGGATTAGCGTATTATGTTCCTAATGACGGTCGATAATGAGAGAGATGAAGCATCTGTCACGTTAAATAACAGAATAATCCATGTTTTCGCTTCTGCTGCTACGATCTATGTGCGTGCATATATTTTCCCCGACTATTAATGAGCAGCCTCATCTTGCAAAACACACTAACGAATTGAACTATCAAGGAGCAGGGAGGAGAGGGAAAGGGAGCAAAGGAGGGGAAACAAAAAAAAAAAAAAAAGAGAGAGAGAGAGAGAGAGAGAGAGAGAGAGAGAGAGTGAGAGAGAGAGAGTGAGAGAGACCATTGCAGTTAATTAATGTTTATTGTATTTATTTATTTATTTTATTTTATGTGTCATTTGGTTGCTTCCTTTTGTTACCAATTAACTATATTTCTTCCCCAATACTTTTTCTACAGTGTAAATACAAATGAGCAACAGCTATATTCTTCTGCATTTACCTTTCATATTCACAGTCCTTTACAGACTTAAAACTCTGGACAAGATAAATTAAAGTAAGATTATTTATATTTTAACCTAAAAAAAACATGCTGATGCTGTAATATAGAGAACAGTGTCTGTATCATTGCTTGCCCAGGCTCAGGACACTGCTCACTGTACTATGTAACTTTGGTGATCCAGGCAGGACAACACTTAGAGAACATGTAACGCTGTGTAACCCAAGTCAAATTTGTATAAAATCTTGTAATATTACTGTACTGTGTCATTCCGCGTGTTTCTTTCACTCCAGATGCAGGTTTTGAGAGAAACAGAGGCAAAACTTTGAGGGCTAATCTTGTAATCAGAAGCAACTCCATCCAAGCTTAATATATAATGGACAACAATGTTTGGGCCTTTGGGGGCCTTATTTAATCCATCTGTATGAGTTTACAGGCAGTGCTAGATATGCCAGGCTACAGACTAAGCCTGGCACAACTGACACTTCATCCGGACTCCTCTTAAAAGCAGGCCAAATGTGGAAGGAAAGTTAGAAACCCGGAGTTGGAAAGAGACAGAAAGACAGAGTGAGAAGAGTGAGATGGATGGTGAAAAGGAAAGGAGAGAAGGAGCGAGACAGGACTGAAGCCCAGCTACATTTAAATGTTTTATGAGTCGAAAGAACAGCGACGATAAATGACACTGACAACTGCACTGCATTCTGAACAAGGAGAGAGAGAGGGAAAGGAACAGAGGGAAAGGGAGACTGGCTGAAAAATAGTAAAGGAACAAGAGAAAGAAAGAGAAAGAAATAGACATACAGTGGACACTAAATTTTATATGCTCATCGCTACTTATTTTCAAGCTATAAGCTGGAGTGAGATAACAATGGTACCTTCATTTGGTACCTGCAGTCTGTATTTTAAGAAGAGTGTGTGAGAATGTGTCTGTATATCTCTCTGATTAATACTTTCAACAGTGGGTCCAATCTTAAAACATGTAACATTTGATATAAATTACTGGGAAGCTCCACTGACATGTAAAAGAAAGCTTCTCAATCGTTGCTACTCCAAACTCAACACTATATCATTATGTAACACTTTTAGTCAACTTTATTCTTTCATTTTCAGTGATGGTTCTCAGCTTGTCCAGAAATGTATGTGTAAGTACATCCTCTAGACATGGCTCAAAACGCAAATTCATCTTCCTGACTGGGGAGTTCAGGAGCAAGAAATACCAAATAATCAATTAACGCTAAAATTCTCAGATAGTCTACATTCTACCTTTGTCACGTATCCATCATGTCCGTCTATGTGTCTTGTCCCTTGTTTTGTTTATCTCCCCTCTTGTTTCGGAAAGCACGCCATGTCTCTGCCCATTCCCAGCTGTGCCTCTTGTATCAAGTCCAGGTGTTCATTATCATGTCTTGTTATTTAAGTCCTGCTCTTCGAGTCCGTCCTTGTCAGTCTTCTTGACAGTATTCAAGTCTTGTCAGGTCTGTTTGTGCAAGTGTGACTTTGTTTATATCTATTGAATAAATCAACGCTGCACGTACTTCCGCTTCCTCCTACGTTTGACAACCTTCTTATACAATTATAAAACCGAACAAGCTCTACTATCAGGGCTGGACAAATAAATCCTGGGCCCCCAAGCTGCAAAATGTCCATTAATTCATAATGAGGCACTGAGCCACTACCATGGTCATATTTGTTAAGCAGATTAGAAGTTATGACCGAGATGCAGAGCGCGAGCTTGGTAGAAAACAATATCAGCACGCAGAGTTAATGCTTAGACTGTTGCTGGTGGAAGATTCCCTTACCAGCTGTTTAATGTTTTGGGGTACCACCCAGCAGTTTTTAAAAATATCAATGATGTAATTATCTCCTATTGGTGGCCATATGCAATATTAAATATCTAATTACAAATACATAAAAGACGCTCAATCCTCCACATGCTGATTTTAGAGCAGCATGACACATGCCAGAAAATGCCATCGACAACCCAAATGGCTGCAGCCTGGAATCCAATGTGCTTCTCATTTCCTCAAATCCATTTAAAATTCTCTGACTGTACTATAATTGATTTGTGCCATATTAACTTGCAGATGTCTTTATTGGTTTTACGTGACTTTGGCAAATGTATTATGCTGCCTGAGGGCCCTCTAGTGGTCAGGGCCCTGGGCACGTACCCTATAGGCTCAATTGGCACTTCACCATTATCCACTATGACACCAAACACAGAATCGCTTGATACAAAAAAAAAAAAAAGATGGTAAAGAAGTGAAGCTGTACTTAATATTTAGATTTTAAAACTTAGTAAGACATCACATATATAAACATTTGCACTGTTGTTTGACATATTATTTTCAATTATTTTTCGATTATATTTTTATGTATTTCCTTACATGAAATACTTACTTTAACCACTAAATAAAACACTTCACTCTTTTTAGAGAATCTGTTTTTTAATGTCATTTCATTTTAATGCTCCATGAAATTTATTTCTATCATTACTTTTATTATGTAAATTTGCATGTGTATTAGTGTGTAATGTGGCCTACCTGCGTAAGAGCAGTTTCGGGTGGTTCTTGCTCTCCAGGTTTTTGTCTATGAGGTCAGAGAGGAGATGTTTCAGCACGTCTGTGGCATACTCCAGCCTGCCCTGCAGAGCAGTCATGATGAGGGAGGCCACGTTGCCACGGTCACGCATGGAGAAAGAGCGCTGCAGCTCCAGAGTACGGATAAACGTCAGTAAAAACACCTTGTTGTTGATCAGCTGCGCAAACAACTTCAGAGCTTTCTCCACATTCTGCTGACCATTGCCAGACACCTGCAGAGACCACATGCAGGCAAACACACATCCACTCATTAGTTGAAACATTCTAATTCTGTACAGTGTGAAAAAAAAAAATAGATCTGAATGTTAAATTTGGTGAAAGAGTTCCCCACCTCCAGCTCTCTGAGAACTGGGTGGTCCTCGATGCCGGGGAAGAGCACTCTCATAGCGTAGGTGCGGTAGTCCAGGTGAGGGATACCAGCCCTGTCCAGATCACTGGTCAATTCATTAATGTCTGTCTGCAACTCTGCAAATGCTGGAGAGAGAGAGAGAGAACCCTTGTCATTCAAAGTGAAGGGCAGCCAATCAGTATACATATGTCATAATTCATAGAGACCCTTTACTAACATCAATCTTGAAGGCTCAGTCTGCTGTTTAATTCTAAGAAATAAAGAGATGTTGTCATATAAAGTAAGGTCTGAACTGAAAAAAAAAGATAAAGACCATGTATATAAGTACTGCAGCAACTGCGCACTGGATTATACTGTTCACAAATCAGCCATAACATTAACAACACCTGTATAATATTAAGTAAGTGCCCACTGTGCCACTAAAACAGCTGTAAACCAAATAAGGCATGAACTGCGCATGACTAAGCCTACACACCATTCATGCACATCAATAAGCTTTGGATATCCATGACCATGTCACTGGTTCAAAGGTTGTCCTTCCTTGAAGCCCTTTTGGTAGGTACTGATTACTGCATACCAGGAACACCTTACACCACCTGCTACTTTGGGATGAAATCCAGTTGTCAAACCATCCAGGTACTGAATCCAGTCATCAAACCATCACAATCTGGTCCTTTCTCAAAGTCACTCAGATTCTTACATTTGGCCTTTTTTCCTGCTTCCAAAAAATCAACAAGTACTCACCGTTCGCTTGCAGCCTAATATATCCCAAGCCCGACAGGGGCCAGTGTGTCAGGCGTAGGTTATTCACATAAATTCCCTTCAAGTCAGTGACCTTAATGTGGCTGATTGATGTGTGTATGAATGAAGGGGTTTTCCTTCCTCCGTTTTGTTACAGGAAAGTACAGGACACTGGGTTGTACACTGTAAATAGCTGAAGATTCTGGAGTATTCCTTTCACACTGGATAAGTGTTAGACGTTATGCTCACTTAATGTTTTTAATTCATTAAAACATTCAAATGTATTTTTACTTGTTTATATTTGCTGTTTTTTGTTTTTTTTTAATCAAAGTGTGTGTATTCAAAAGCATGCTGTGCATCCACACACACACACACAGATAATAAATTGACTGCATGTAGTGTGCATCTCCTGCTGATGGAGACCGGAGGTGAGGAGGTTTTAATTGGGTCCATTCTGACTGAGCAGCACTCTACCCTCAGGGAGTCTCCCTTCTCTCTCTCTCTCTCTCTCTCTCTCTCTCTCTCTCTCTCTAACAGTCTTTTAACACACACACACACACACACACACACACACACACACACACACACACACACACACACACACACACACACACAAAAAAAAAACTTTGTCCAATATAGATCCAGGCACACACACATACCCTAACCATGGCACAGTGTAATTTGGATTCCTCTCACAGCACAAGTCAGGGAGTTCACTTGGGCAAAATACAGAATGACTTATTGGTCCACTACGGGTCATCAGTTCAATACACTGCCTCAGATTCTAACTGTGTGTGTGTGAGTGAGTGTGTGTTTGTGTACGTGCTGACCTCATGATAAACTCACTTCAATAAAAATAGCGCCAAATGAGTGGCTTGCGTGTGCATTACATCACCCATGGCTGAAGGCTCAATATGTGTCATTTAGCTACATCATTAGCCACAGAAGACTACTGTAATTGAGGTGAAATTGAGCGTCTAGAAAAAAGGACTGAATAGAGCAGAGCTGAGATTCAGGAGGATGTTTCAGGTGAGTGCCTGAAAATGAGGGCACTAGAGAAAGGCAAGGACATTGAGCTGGAGACTGCATGTTAGCTCAGGTGTCATTCTGCTTGTGTTCACCATTAGTGAGTATGTGTGAGCATCTGTGACTCTCCCCACCTTCCTTGCACTCCAGCGCTACCCTCGATTCCAGGTTGTCCATCTGCATTTGCAGCCGTTTGAGTGTGAGGTCGTTTTCTCTGGATTTGCGCTTGTATGCGATAAGTACGAGGATGACGATGATGAGGAGCAGACCACCACCCGCTGCAATGCTGACGATGGCAGGCAGAGTCAGGAGGCTGTCTGACAGGATGTTCACAGAGCCAGGCGAGACATGCAGACCACCCACTTGTACCTGAGACAGCAAACATACAAAGATACATGTAATAACTATATCATTATATGCTCCTTAAAGTGTACTGTATATCATAGGTTCTTAAACATTTTGCAGCCAGGGACCCTTCATGCATGAAGAATACCCCTCAAATTCATTTTCTGACTACAAACTTTACAATTGAAATTCAAGGCATTGTCTCGTGATGTGTGGCTCTTTTATCAAGCCACTGAGCTACAGATAGTGTCCATAGTGTCTCATTATTTGTATTTTCTGAAGAATGTTCTCCTCAGGCTGGTGTCTGAATGCACTGACATTCATTTCTTTTGCTGGTAGAATCACATTTATTTTGTAACCAGACTTTTTGTACTGCTTGATTTGATTTTAGTTGATTTACAGAGTGTACAGATGTTCTCATACTCATACTGTTTTTTTTGGCTCAAGTCAAAGTTTATGTTTTTCCACAGACCTCCTGGGGGCCTCTGGACCCCGCTTTGAGAACCGAGGCCAATTACTGGAGTTGAGTAGTTTACTGAAGACTATTAGAAGTATATCATGAACTTTGTTGACATCAAATCTACACAGATGTTTCACAGAGTTGCAGATGCACAATATCTGTTGTATCTGTAGAGTCAGTTATGCAATTATTCAGTGACTGTGGGCTGGAACTAATTATTGCCTTCTACTCTTAAGCAAACTGCTAAACTGCTGCAGGTGTGATGCAGGTGCTGACCTGCTTTGTCTGGCTGAGTGAACCATAACACATGCAACAATGCTTTTTCACTCTCAGGCACACAATACAAACCCTTCGCACCTTTCCAAACAAACTAGCAGCTCAAATGCAAACTAGGAAACTAGTAACCTTTGTCTGTCACACCCACACACACACACAGTCTTACCATGACTTTGTACTGGCCAGTAAGGTTGGGGGGCTCACAGAGCAGCTGGGTGTCTGAGACAGTGACAGAGCAGGGCGTCTCTCCTAGGAGAACCGTGTAGTTCAGCTTCACTCCACCTGAGGCTGAGGGAACCAGGTTCCTTCCCTGAAACATACACATACACACTTCAGTTTTTGTAAGACATATAACAGTACCTACTTTGCATATCATTATACTAGCCATTAAAGTAGCATTTTATGTTTAAATCGTTTTTGTTTAGATATTTTTAACAGGTGGGTTTAAATTAATAACACTGGATCCAGATTAGTTCAAATGAGCTTATATATATATATATATATATATATATATATATATATATATATATATATATATATATATATATATGTATATACAAACACACACACACACACACACACACACACACACACACACACACACACACACACACACACA